>VZRO01002734.1:158911-232965 GCA_013397915.1 Daphoenositta chrysoptera
TTTTTTTTTTTTTTTTTTTTTTCAGTGTAGATAATCCATTGTCTGTGCTCTGCACAAACTCTTTTAACTATTGATATGTTCTGAAAAAATTACTCATGTATAGGAAATAAGATTATATTTTGCTCTAGGAAAGCAGTAAAAAGTATTTTGAGAGCAGAGGCCTTCAAGTTTCTTTTCCAAGTCAAGCTTATAAAGGGACAGCCCCAGTCACTCGGGGGCAGTGGCCCTGCAGCTGGGGTACTATTCTTTCCTGTGGGAACTTAGAACTTCTTGAATAGAGAGAAAAAAAGGTAATGCAGCAGACAGGCACTAGGTTCTCTTTCCTCATGGAGGGACTGCATGGTTGGGGGGAGGGGTCAAAGATGTGTTTGTTTTGTGATTTTTTTTACCCAGCACACTGCAGAAGACTAAGGTTGGCATACCATCAATGTTGTAGTATGATCCTAAATTTAGGAGAGCACTGTTGCAGTACTGCTTTTCTTGTCTCCATATGATATACTGCGTTGCTTTTGTCTTGCTTCAGCTGTGCTTAATAGAGAACATTTTATCTGTGATGCATTGGTTTTCCTCTTGAGCACACATTTTCTTCATTTCATACCAGATCTGCAATTGTTTTCCTGTTTTCATAATGTCTTTCTCTGGTGATATGGTTTCATCAATTGGCATAAAGTGAAAAACTGTAATATATGTGTTCACTTCTTAAAATTCAATTAGGATATACAATGAGCTCATGTGATGTAGGGGGTCAGGCATAGGGCTCCTTGTAAGTGAATGTTTAATTTTAACAGTGGTGGTTGCAGCCTGAAAAAATCGAACTAGAAAATCAGTGCTTCACTCGGTAATTGTGAAAGGTCTCCTGCTGTAGCAGTCAGATGAATTCATACTGCTGGTAGCTGTCACTGGTGTGATTCTGTTGAGTTTATCTGTTCACCTGTCTGTGCCACTCTGAACTAATTCAGAGGGACTTGGTTTGCCTGACTGTGCCTCACATGGGAAGTAACAGAGATGGCTGTTCCTAGCCAGCATCTAGGCAAAGCTAAAATGCCACCAAAGTGAAAAGCTGAGGTGGAAGAATACTGATTCTAAACCAATTGTATGAGACACATTCATATTCAGACTAAAGCATGATTCAGTCTACAACATCTATCCCTATTTTTGTCAATTTTTTTTAAACACTGCTGGTGTTTTCTGGTGAAACCAAATGCAAACTTTTATTTCCGGATTTTTTTTTAAAGTTATCTTTCATAAAAGGAAGCGTACTCAAACTTTCACTGGTCCATACTGAGAGTATGAGGGATATTGCTTAAGGCTCTAGATATAATAATAATTATATTGTAATTATTGTAATTATTATAATAATTATTCCAGCTCTCTAGATCTAGTTTATCAACACTGGTCTCTATAGACTGCAAACCAGGTGGTCTGGGTCAAGGCAGCAGCAAGAGACCTGGAAATGAACAGTGCAGATCAGTATGGTATCTGATGCTGTGCAACAATATGGCTTTGCACAGCATGAGATATTATTGTTTGGGTTTTTTTTACATGTTAGTGAAAACATCTGTTTAACTCATACTGTTAAAGATTTCTTTCCTCTGAGCTTTGGATTGGCTTTTTGGCCTACTGCAGAATTGTTTCATTAAATGCAACATAGCTTTGTTTATATTTTCCCCCCTACAAACTTAATGACTGATACCTGTATTTCATGAGAATGTTGTATTTGGTCTGCATGGCCTCATAATCAGTTCTTTTTCCGGTTGAAGAACTGTTGAACAAGGTTAGAGACTGTTCCTCCGTGTCTACAGTTAAAAATAAGTCTCTTCTGCTTTGAGACTCGGCCACTGTCATGAAAATCTTGCTATGCAAAGCCACAGTGAAGCCTCAAGGCAATTGGTATTATCAGAAATACAGGAAGAAATATGGGAATGTACTAGTTTGTTTTGAAGAATTTCTCCTTTTTGTAGTGATTAGTTTGAAGGACTGATGGCTAGATGAGGATGAGAGTGCATTCCCTTTTGTAGGTAAAACTTCTGTCGAGCGGTAATGCAAAGTAGCTTTCAGAAAGATAACACTAGCTGCTTACGTTTCTACACGATGTTATCATCTGGGGTGACGCTTTCGCTTCTGTCCTAATGTTGAATTCAAAAGTGTCAGCAGTCTGTTGTTACCAGTTAGTATCTGCTGTTTTACTGGTAACAGATACCTTGAACTGTAGCCAGGAAACTTGTATCTTAAAAGGCTAGATTTGTTATAATTTCAAATTGAATTAAAGAAAGGCAAAAATTACCGAAGAAAATGGAGCTTGAATTTGAAATGTCTTAAGCAAGAGAATAGGCTTTTTGGGATCTTTCTGCACCTGTACTGAGCCACAGTATGTTCTCATTACAATAATTTATTCAAAGCTGGTAGAGTTGAAGAAGCAGAAAATCTTGTTTTCTCTCAGTCTGAATAAAATTAAGGCTTGAGGCTCACAGCCTTGAAGGCTGTGACAGCTAGAATTGGTTTCAGTCAACTGCAAATGTTACTGTTTAATTACTTTGAGTGAAAAATTTGTTTTGAAAAGCTCTTTTCTTGTGTGCCTTGCATATTGAACATAGATTGTAGCTAATGAATTACTTTCTAATGTTTTTCTGAGTTCTAATGAAATTCTAGTCTAAGGTAGACTGACAAATCAGAAATGAAACAAAGTATCTTTAAAATGATATTTTATAACCCAGTGCATATCTGAGCTGTTTATTTATATGCTAAGCTGTAGACTTGGTCAAATATATATGTTACTTACTGTTTTAAACACCTTCTTAAATGTACTCTGTACAGCAAAAGATTCACGTGTCTGACCGATTTTTACTTGGTTTCTAAGGAGCTGTTTCTTGCTAACAAAAATGTTACATTTTAACTTACTGATTAAAGTTTGGGGGTTTTTTTCAAGTACTCCTGGATTACTTCAGTTCCCATTGTGGGTAGGTAAAGACTTTTCAGTTAGAATAGATGCTTTTCGAATTTTTATTATTTTTAATGATGATTCTTTACTCCTGAGGGTTTGAATACATGTGATATAATTTGTCTGGTTCGTTTAAAACTTCAATCACATTTGAAGGAAACAAAGGGAATGTGATGGTTTTAATTGTAGAGCTCGTTCAAAGCAAGTAATTCTCATACATTTCTAGGCACTCGCCTGTTACTGCTTTGTGTCTCTCTAGAACTTCCTATGGATGTGAGCTTTGCCCTGCATTCCTCAGTAGTGCAAATGTGCCTGCCCAACACTTTGTTTATTGTGGCCATTGTTAGGTAATGGCCCCTTTGAATGAGGGGCGGTCTTTTCATCCTAGTCATAGCTCTTCTGTTTTTTCAGGTACTAGACATATCCCAGTGCAGCATTGTGATGGTTGGGGTCTTGGGTAATCTACTGTTTAGTTCCCTACAGGAATTTTAGACTGCCTCATTTTATAGGTGGCTGTCTTCTTGTAAGAATAATCACTCAGATGCTTATCATTATCTTTGTCTCTATGCTAAGAACTTCTCACTTGCTTTGGTTTGTAGCTCATGTAGAGGCAGAAGGCAGCAGGAAGGTCTTTTGTGCTGGAATGAGATTTACAGATTATTGGGTGTTTGCTTATTCTATCCAGATTATCTGTTGAACACAGAAAGATTTTTGTGGATCACTGCTATTTAATCATAGCTTCCCATGGATATATTTAAACAAAGCTTGAAGCTCAGGGCTTATTTAAATTCTCGAGTGAGCGTAGTCACCCAAATGAGTGAGTATTGTGTTCAGCACAGTTCTGTTACAAATGTCTATTCATGTGGATGAGGATGAACCATGCGGGTGTCTCGAGAATCTGGATTATCTTCAGAAGGTAGGAATCCATGGCAAATGAACGGTATTATTATAGTCACTGCATGCAGCAGCCATGCAGACAGTGAAGCCTTCTAGTAAAAGAGATACTTAGCTGCTTGGTGTTCCATCTGTGATCCTGTTTTGGGTGTAAGAAAAATATTCTGGTGAACTTTGCTGTGACTACTCCCAATAGCACTTGCAAAGTTAAGGACTTTAAGAGGGGTAGCTGTCTGTGAAATAGTTTACACTTTTAGTTCCTCTGTTTAAAGAACAGTGAAACTGTCCTCAGTTTCTTTTCCACTTCTAGGAATGCACTAGGTTGCATGTTTGCATTGGTTTTGGTAATTTCTATTCTATTTTTTGTGCATTTGTGTTAGCACTTGCCGCTTACTTAAATAGAATAAAGCTCTTGTGTTAACTGCACAGACTGTGGAGCTGTCATATTGCTCCAAGGACAGATACATTTTTATAGGTAAACTGCTCAGGTACTTAAATTGGCAATTGCTGGAAGAGGCTTCTTGAGGGAGGGATAGGAGTGATTTCTTCAGTAAGTGATCCTTGAAGATAAAGTAGAAGAGCTACAGGAAAACATGTTTGAGTGGGTTGCTAAGTAAGCCAAAAGCTTAGAGTGACTTACACAGGAAGAGAAAATGCTCTCTCTAATTAGCCAGGATGGCAGGGTTTGGGATATGCTTTGCTGGTTTTTTTTTTTAAACTGATATTGCAAAAAATGTCATGCTGCAAGACTTCTGTGGGTTAGATTTAAGGTGTTTCTTACATATATACATCTTCTAATGATAGAATTGTGGGAGAAATTGGAGTAGGGCTGAAGAAATTCTATACCTTCTGATTTTCAACCTCTCCAAAAGATAATGGGGGTATGTGGAATGTTAGTTTCTTAACTTGGCTACATTCAGAAAGGAGAAATAATGTCTTAACTTAGCAATTGAGAACCCTGACTAAATATTTCCTTGTTTCTTGCAGTTGGAAAACATGAGTTAACTGGGCATAAAGTTGCCGTGAAGATTCTGAATCGACAGAAGATTCGCAGCCTTGATGTTGTAGGAAAAATCCGCAGGGAGATTCAGAATCTCAAACTCTTCAGGCATCCTCATATAATTAAGCTGTAAGTTTTGCTTACTGTAATCAAATTTACTTACGCAGTAATCTCTTTTTGCTCTCACTGCTCTGAAGTACATTTAAAGGGCAATACTGCAAACAGTATCTTGTCAGAAAAGTAACTAGCTTCAAAGTATCCGCTGTGCCCTCTGTAATGTGTTTTCACAAAGCTGATCTTCACTGTAGGCTGGAGAGCTTCCATTAGATCTTTGCTTAGGCATTGTTTGAACAGGTATATAAAGGGTAATGTCTTGGCAGATATTTCTGGTGACAGTCATCTCTGGGTTTAGTGCCTACTTCGCTTTTCTTTTTCTGTTTATATTTGATCTTTTTTTCCTGCTTAGAAAATGAGTTACTAAGAACAAGAATGTAAAGGTAATTTCTATTGTAAGTTAATTGTATTTTCTCAAAATGTTTTTAGTGATGTACTGGTCAGTGATACGTGTTTTTTCAGTGTAAGTAGTGCTCTGCAACATTTTTCTGAATTAAGGATGTACAGTTTGATAAATGTGATTGCTATTTCAGAAATCTTCAATATAGTGGCTACTTTTTGTCTAAATGTGTTATTTAAAATGTGCCTGATTACATGTCTTAGTTGATCAATAGTTCATCAGTAGATTTCAGAGTACAACTATGTCCCAGAGTAGACCCCTCATGTCTCATCTGTGGTAATAAATTATAAGTAACATTGATTTTCTTTTGACTCTAATTTCCTGTTAAGTTAACCTTCACCTCGAGAGTGTGGGTGACTTCCACTGTCTTAGTCATGATGTGGGTGGCTTTTTTATTGGTAGAATCTTGTCTTAAGACCCCTTGACACTGGCAGATGCCAGGTCTATGGACTCCCTTTAATTTAGCAACAGCTGTTACACTGAAGCTGAGTTACATTGTGTAAGATCAGCTCACCCACTTTTTCAGTGGGTTAGTTTTCAGAAGACTGTTGAGCTGATTTGTCAGCAAAATTGCTGGTTCTTTCAGTTAATCTGTGAATGAGTCCAAAGGGCATACCTATAGCCAGAACAGAATAGGAGGTGTCAGTGCACCAAGTGACATACCAGGATGAAAGAGGAAGGTGTGCTTGTAGTGTTGCTAAACTGAAGGCAGTTTAGCAGATTTCAGATGACAGTTTCTTTCTCAGGAAATTATGGGGAGAATGTTTTCTTTTGCTGTAAAGGGAACAAATTAAACAATTTTTAGGTAAGGATATGTAGAACAAATCAAAATTTCTTTAATTGTGAGTTTGTCCCTAAACTTGTTATTTCAGAACTTCAAAGTTAGGGGTTTTTTAAAATTTAATTGAAGTAGAATGATAAAAATATATTAACCAGAGGTCAATACGTGTAAATGCTAATATTCATTATTATTAAGAGGAATTTTTTCCTAGTCTGGAAGTACACCTTTTTATTTATGGCAAGAAAATTTTTTTGCATGTTAATGTTGAAAACTGTGTATTATTTCAACACTAGCAAAGTCCTTTTGAAGTCCTTTTTCACTGCACCAAGCTGTTGGTGAGGCAGCACTGCAAATAGTCTTACAGAAATCGCTTCTACCTCTGAAAGAACAAGGATCGGTATTCCTGATAGGGATAACAAATCTCCTACTACTCTTGGCAATGGTGGCATCACACCATGAAAGGAGAGGAAAAAGCTTCTGAAAATTATTGTCATTCCAGTAGCTGTAGATTGATAACTATTTTAAAGTATATTTTTTTATCTGATTATTTGTACGACTTCGGTTTTAACTAGATGTAACTAGTGTTTTACTGAGTGTGTAGACTAATAGATACCTTCTCTTATCAGGTACCAGGTCATCAGTACACCCACTGACATTTTCATGGTGATGGAATATGTTTCAGGAGGAGAACTGTTTGATTATATCTGTAAAAATGGAAGGGTAAGAAGTAGTCCAACTCCGCAAATCAGTGACTTGCTTTCTCTTACTGCATTTGCAACATTCATGTGTCACCCTACACTGAGGGGACAGACATGTTCTTTTTGGGTATCCTTGTCAGAATGATACAATTAAAGGTTTTTCTCTAAAGAATACTGTGGTTAGTGTAGCACGTGATTAATGATTAGAGTGTCACAGGATTTCTATGAGCAGAACCACTGTAGTACAATTTATAAGTAGTGTAGTACAGAATTTTTAACACAACCTAACCTGGGGTATCTGTTCACCTAGACCCTGTTAGATGTGGTCAGATTTTAATGCATATTTTTCTGCATCAATATAACAATCACAGTCTAGCACTGAAAATCTTACGGAAGAACATAAGTCACTCAGTCCTGAGAGGAAGCAGAGGATGGTGGAGGTGTCTGTGGCCACTGAGAAGTCAGGGGTTTCATTCCCATCTGGGACTCGTAACTGATGTTAGAGACACTGCTCTGGCTGCTGCTGCAGTTCCATATGCCATGACAGTCACCCATGGCTGTGTGCCTGGGAACTAAAGCCTGGTAAGGAAGCAGATAATCAGCCTGGCACCCAGGAATCTTGAGGCTGGTAGGGAGGGGGAGAAGAACACTGATTTGTCTACTTGCTTCAGAGGACCTCCAGGGCTTGATAATTGAGGGAGAGGGCATGAACACATGACTTGTGTGGTCACAGAATGGCTGCTTGTCTCATAAAGTGAAGTTAATTAAGATAACCACATTATCAGGGTCTGGGAGCAAGGGGTACTGGTTACACCTTGTTAAGTACAGGTGTGTTTTCTTGTATTTGGTTTTAAATTTGCTGCTATCCATTAATACGTATTTTATGACTGTTCTTTTTGCTGAAAGTACAAATGATTATATGTTAACACATTTCAAATCTTTATACTATGCTTCGTCATAGCATTTTTCCTCTCTACTAATCTGTTAATTTACAATGGCTGGGAATACACCAGATGGATATGTACCCAGTTGGAGTAGCTGAAAAGTGTTTGTTCAGTATACCCCATTATTGGAAAGCTACCATTGTGCCCTTAATTACTGTCTTCTGCTGTTAAAACAGCTTCTGTAAAAGATGTGAAGTCACTTTTTACAGACCATTTAGATATAAAAGATATTTCAGTTGCTGGGACAAATTAATGTGTATTAGGGGTCTTTGTAGGAAATGCCCAGCTAAGTCTGCTGTTTGGGACCAGCTGCTGATAGCATAAATAACATCTGAAATGTATAATTTCTGTGCTGCATTTCAGCAGCTTTTGCCAGTTTGTGCTTAAACATCAAAGTTTGTTGATATTCCATTTAGACAAAGTTAAATGTTTGAGTGCTAGTGTTTCTAGCTAGTGAGTATGTAACATCTGCCAAACACAATTTCAAAAGTGTGATTAAGAAATTTCAATGACTTTCTGAGTAAGTGGGTATTTTTTGTATTAGTCATTTTAGAACTGTGGTACAAACAAAATTTTGTAAGATACGAAGCTTCTTGCTACAAGTTGTGATAATCTGCTGTATGAAGTATCAAGTGATAAGTATAATTGATAAATTTAGGTCATGGGAAAATTTCCTCTAGCTAGCAAAAATGAAAAACAAGCTAACTTCCACTGTCTCTTAATTATTTAAAATCTTTGTCTGTTTTAGCTTGATGAGAAGGAAAGTAGACGTCTGTTTCAGCAAATCCTTTCTGGGGTGGATTACTGTCACAGGCACATGGTAGTACACCGAGATCTGAAGCCTGAAAATGTGCTGCTTGATGCACACATGAATGCCAAGATAGCTGACTTCGGTAAGTATTGCATTTTTTAAATATCTGATTGCATTTTGGGTGTTAGATCCTGTTAATAACAATAGGAAATATTAAATAAAGTATGTGTACTTTAATATCCTGGTGGTGTGATACAACAGAAGAACATGAAGAATATATATGTAAAGCAAAAAAGTTCTTGCATGCTTTTGAGTTTGTTTTCCTCTCAAGCTTTCTTTTGAGATATTTTCTGTGACTGGCCAAAATTGTGAACTGATTAGTTTGGTTTCGCTTAACATTATTTTCTCTAAAATGCTATGTAGGCTTAGTTTCTGACCTTTCTACTTCCAAACTCACTCCTCCTCTGTTTCATCATCCATAAAATGTAGATGCTTAGCTCTCTTGGAAGGACAGTGCAGGGTCAATTCATCATCTTTAAGAAGCTACAGTACTATAGAAAAATACACTAGTTCCCCTGTTAAATTGCTCTAAATTTAATCTTTGAAGATGTAAAGAAGATTTGTTTATGCTAGCTGTTCATGACACAGCTGCAGAAAAGCCCTACAGCTAGTTCTTGGAATCATATGAGTCAGGAAATCTCACCACATAAGCATAGTAAGGTATCCATACTGCTGTGTCATGATAGATCTCTTGTAGACATAGTGGATAGTACCTGCTCATGTAAGTCTCCAACGAAAAGTGTTAGATAATGCTGAGTATTCTAAGTATGTTTTAAAAGTATGGTGTTCAACTATGTGGGCCCTGGGAATCATACCGGTTTCTCATGTGTAGAAAATGCTTTGGGTGAAATAGCTCTTATGGTGAAGAAATGAAGTACAGTAACTTACAAAAATATCTTCCTGTAACTTAGTGTCAGCAAAACCGTAGCACTCAGTTAATCATGACTGGTGTATTAAAAAGGAGTTTAATAAAAGAGCTTGTGTGTTAGGATATGAAAGCTAGCCAAGCTGTACTCTTTCCTCTCCACATTCCCTGCTGACTGGTGAAAGGGCATAATTCCTTCTTGGAGACTGAGTTCTTTGGCTTATGGTAGTCTTGATCATGCATCCTCCACTGAGGAAACTAGGAGGTATTTTCTACAGCTCTAAGACTGTACCGAGCACTGGTGAATGCAGGTGGCCTAGTTCTAGAGCACACTTCTGCTGTTCACAGAGTATCTGAAAACCAAACTACTGAACTGCGGTGATGCAGGAACCAGGTGCATAGTGTAGGGGTGTAAATTGTAGTAAAGTCATGTTTACTCCTCAGTTCCCTTGTTCTGTGTAACCTCTGACACAATTCTAGGAAATTCTGTGGTAGCATTTTCCACTTCGGCATTTTAGAAGCAAATGAGGTTTTAACATTCTTGTTAATGACCATAATCCTATCTTGCTGTACTGCTTCATCTTCCTTAGAGCAACTTTGTTCTCTGTCATGCCTGTGTCATCTAAATTTAACTGTTCTGGTCTAGGAATGGATATATTCTCAAATATCTCTAGGCTGTGGGCAGTAATGGGTTGATGTTACTCAGATTTCTGGTAAAATAAATGGAGGATTATGTGGCATGCTTATGTAAAAGTCCCATAATTCTAAACAATGTTGTTTCTTAACTGTAATAATTTTTTAAATTTTCTAATTTGAATCACTAGTGGTTTGTTCTAGGTGGTATATGCAGTGTGAAATCATTTTGCTCCCTGAATTTTTAGTAGTTACTCTTATACACTTTCAGGTCTATCAAATATGATGTCAGATGGAGAATTTTTAAGAACAAGCTGTGGTTCCCCTAACTATGCTGCACCAGAAGTAATTTCTGGAAGGTAGTTTCTTTTATATTGGATACATGTGTGCATGTACTTCAGTCATTTTGCTGCTTGATTCTAAAGGCTTCTAGTTCAGTTGACAAGCTTGATGCTGAGAAACTGGGGGCTGTGAGTTGTATTTATAATTTTTCATGAGTGTTTAAAGCTTCTTGTGAACTAGCTTTGAATAGTTCTGTAAGGTAGAGGTGATGTCTAATGCCCCAAATCCATTGTGTACGCTCTGCCTGAATTTCTTAAAAAATCTCATGTACAGCTCAGATCTGGGAAGCAGAGGTGCAGAGTTAAAGGCAAAGTCTTGCTGTGAAGTTGAGTAGGAGTGAAATATTTGCTGCAGAGTAGATACTCAGTCTGGAGGTAACTTCCCTTTTTTTAAACTATGATTGTCAAATCTGCTTTCAGCTACCTACCCTAATATTGCCTCTTTTTGTTTGGAGGCCAGATGTCTGTTTTACTCAGGCAGTGGCACAGAATATGTGACACATTCTGCCACGTGGACTTGTCTTGAACTTTTCAGCCATAATTTGGGGGATAAGCTGACTTTGCACAGATTCCTCTAAAACCTTGATAACAATATATAACATGGGCTTTCTTAGTAGTAGATGCATGTTTCTTTCAGTTTGCCATTATATGAAATTGCACTGTGGGTTATTGTTACACATTAGAGTGGAAAAACTCTATACTTGTGCCCTGTTATATATTAGAAAGGGAAGAGTACTGCAGTGCAGGGGAGGCATGGCATAGAACTGAAATGGTATAGTGCTTGCAGATCAGTTGTCCTAAGTTCACCTGCTTTTAATTACTGTGATGCAATGGAAAAATGACAGAAAAAAATATTTAAATGTATTAACCAGAAATCACTAATAGTTAATTTTTTCACAGGTTATATGCAGGTCCAGAAGTAGATATCTGGAGCAGTGGGGTTATTCTCTACGCTTTGTTATGTGGAACGCTTCCATTTGATGATGATCACGTGCCAACCCTTTTTAAGAAGATATGTGATGGTATCTTTTATACCCCTCAGTACCTGAATCCATCTGTAATTAGTCTTTTGAAGCATATGCTGCAAGTGGATCCAATGAAGAGAGCAACAATCAGAGACATTAGGTAAAACACCATCTGATGTCTGATTACAAGATGTTGGAATTACAATAGCACAAATATGCAGAACAAAGAAATTATTCATACAGCTTGTCCATGTTTTCTAGACTGAGATGAAAAATTCAGCTTCTGATGGCTTGATTTTAGCTCTGATAGTGCTGATCTCCAGTGGACAATGAAGTATCTATTGGAGATCATAGTAAAACAAATTATTTATATTATATGTGGAAATTCTGAGATGCCTTAGGCCTAAGACTGCCATAGCAAAGCTGTTTACTTGCATAATGGTTTGCAAAACTTACACTATATAGACTTCTCTGGAGGAAAAAAAATTGTCTTTGCTGTTAGGAACCAATGCTCTCTACTGTAAATGTCTGAGGAAGCTATTTAATCTGATAACTACAGCTTTTATTCATATTTCTTTGGGCTCTGAAAAATAATTTGTTAAGACTGAATATTTCATATGTAAGACAGCAATTTCTAGCTTCAAAACACTGGCATGAATTTGTGTATGAACAGTAATTACTTCACCAAGTACTGATAAGTTAGAGTTTGTAGGTAAAGAGAAGCATCATGGGCTCCAGATTCCATGAGAAGATTCTGGAGAAGTCGATTGTGTTGACAAATGTGCACTGGATCAAATTTTAAAAAAAGGTAGCTGAGAGAACTGTACTTCTTGCAGTGGCCTAATTTTCTTTGCAAGAAGGTCTAAGGAAAGAATGTTTCTGTACTACCATAGTGAAAATGACGCTTCTTTTAGGGTTGGAAGTCAGGAAATCAGCGATGTTCATGTTTTCTCAGTGGAACAAAAAACACAGCACAGTTATCCCGTACTACTTTATTACAATGGGAAATACTTTGTTGCAGAGATCAAAGCACTGCGAGAGCTAAGTGTTGCAAGACTTGAGTGGGTGGGAACTATAATTCTTCCTGTACAGACTAAAATTAATTTTATATTTTAAAAGAATTTCCTGTTAAAAATGTTTTTTTTTACTTATATATACTCAGAATTTTTTTATTTTTAAATCTAGGGAACATGAATGGTTTAAGCAGGACCTTCCAAAATACTTGTTTCCTGAAGACCCATCGTATAGCTCTACCATGATTGATGATGAAGCCTTAAAAGAAGTATGTGAGAAGTTTGAATGCACTGAAGAGGAAGTGCTAAGTTGTCTGTACAGCCGAAATCATCAGGACCCTCTGGCTGTTGCTTATCACCTCATTATAGATAACAGAAGAATCATGAACGAGGCCAAAGACTTCTACTTGGCTACAAGTCCACCAGATTCTTTTCTGGATGATCACCACCTGTCTCGCCCTCACCCTGAACGAGTGCCATTCTTAGTAGCTGAAGCACCACGTCCTCGCCACACTCTGGATGAGCTGAATCCACAGAAGTCAAAACACCAGGGTGTGAGACGGGCTAAATGGCACTTGGGGATACGCAGTCAGAGTCGACCAAATGATATCATGGCTGAAGTTTGTCGAGCCATTAAACAATTGGATTATGAATGGAAGGTAACAAAATAGAGGACCTTTACACCAAACAATAATGCATTTTGGTTTGAGCTTTGTAGTTACGTAGCCCAGAGGTCTGAAACTGTTTTCATGTTCTGGCATTAATCTCACTGCCAGAATTAATGTACTGTCTGTTTGCTGTGCCAGAAGGGTTTTGGGGGAGACTGTACATGCTGACAGGAAAAAAAGTCTCACTAAAGTTTGCTATTTGGGCTGTAGGAATAAGTTTCTCGTGGCTAAAAAAAACCCCAACAACCCCCAAATCCAACAGGTAATGAAATCTGAAATCACTTGATAAATACTAGTGAATTGAAAGGGCAAAACCAATATGCAGTGATATTCAAGCAGTTCTGGTTAACTGACTCAAATCTCTTTCATACTAGGTTGTAAATCCGTATTATCTGCGTGTTCGGAGGAAGAATCCAGTAACAAGTGCATATTCCAAAATGAGTCTCCAGTTGTATCAGGTGGACAGCAGAACGTACTTACTGGACTTCCGTAGTATTGATGGTATGTGTAGAGTTCCTTAAGTTAATTGAGTTGTATGGGAAACATTCTACTTGCAAACATGTCTTTATTTACTTATGTAGAAGTGAAGTAAGTGTTGCCCTTTTTTATTTTAAACCAATCTAATCTGTATCAGTGTTTCCTTATTCCTTTCTGCACTAGTGATCCTGTGATAGAAGTCTAGCTGCTGCATCCCTTAAGTAATTGCTTTTAAGCTATATCATTTCATGAAGAGCTCCATTTTGTGTCTGCATCAAAACTGATACCAGTATGGAAAAGGGGACAGGACTGGTGGATGTGAGATTGGGATCAACTTAAGCTGCCTTTGGAGCCTCACCCCAAACTTAAACATTAATTTAGATCTGAACTAAGCATGTGAACAGTGTTTTCTAGTGGAGATAAAGGTTGACATTTAGGCATTTAAATTTGTCTTAAACTGTACCTTGCTGTACTGGGTCTGACTGAGATGGAGTTAATTTTCTTCATAGCAGCCTGCATGTTACTGTTCTGGATCTGTGACTAAAGCAGCACTGATAACACAGTGTTGCTCAGCAGCACTGGCATAGTATCCAGCCTTTCTTTTTCCACACTGCCGTGTTGGGAGGGGAACAACAGCTCTGCAGAGCTGAGCCAGATTGAACAAAGGGACGTTCAATGCCATATTATGTTATGCTTAGCAAAGACAGGGGTTTTGGGGAAGGTAACCTTGAGACTGGCTGGGCATCAGTCTGCTTTGGAGATAGGGAGTGGTTGCCTGTACATCAGTTCTCCTCCCATTACTTAATACTGTTTATTTCTACCCATGAGTTTTCTCACTCTTGCCCTTCCAATTTTCTTCCCCATTGCACTGAGATATCAGCTGCAAGGCTGATAAAAAGTTAACCCATCAGTTAGTGCTAGGAGCAGCTAAAATTTGAGGTAGGAATTGTATGCTTGCAGTAACTAAAGTCTTGAAAGGATTTAGTTTAACCTGTAGAAAAATATGTTTTATGGAGTGACAGTAACAGAGTATACAAAGCCTGGTTAGATGAAGTGAACAGATGAGCTAATAGAGACTGAGCACAATGCTTGTTTATGGGCATAGTAGACTAAAGGAAAATTACTTAGAGCCAGTGGTGTAGATGGCATGCCTAGGAAAGAATTGCAAGGAAAAAAAGGAATTTTTTTTTTGACTGCTTAGAGCCATGCAGCTGGGGGAGGGCAGCCTGCTACAATCCTGGTTTCCGCTTTTGAGGAAGTACAATGCAAGGGCACAGATCTGTTGCATCTCTTCCAACAGTTAAACTGATTTGACATTCCTTCTCTCCACCATGGTTACTTGTTCTCTGTTCCTCTTAACAATTTGTAATTTAAAGTAGCTTTGTGTAAACAGGAGAGATTGCCTTTCACTCATTTCTCCTGAAATAACTTTTTGGGAGCCAGCTTAGAGCCAAGTTAATGTTCAGTATTTAAAGTAAGAGTAGAGATGCTTCAGCAGAACACTACTATTAAGATGAAACTATGTTCTCCTCATACTGAGGGTAAACATAAGTTGCTGCAGCCCAAATGTACAACATTCTATGGTGAAAAACTTTCAAAATAGAAGAATAAATTAATGCAGATGCTAACAATTATAATGTGCTAGTAAATTATCATAAAAATAGAAATAATAAGTGTATAAATACCAAAAAGAGAACAAAAATAGAATAAAAGTAGATGCTAGAAAAAAAATCTACAGACTGCTATTCAACTTAATCTTATGATACTGACCTGTTTTTGTTTTGAATAACCTAAATTGAACAATTAGCTGCTGAAATCAATAAATGAAAAATACGATTAGTATTGGTCTGAACAAGTTGTAAATAGTTCTGGAGTACAGTTCAGAGTACAGCAAGAATTAGTGTAAGAACATTTGCTTTTGTGCTACTATGTATATAAGCATTTATTTTGTATCAAATACAGTTTGCAAAAGCTGTTTATTTATTAATCAACATTTTAAAGACAAGATTAAGAAGTGTGAGAATGGGAAGATATTTGCCCTTCCTAGAACTGATTTGATACTAATACCCAATTTTTCTCCTCTCTTCCCTTGTCCCCAGATGAAATCACTGAAGCAAAGTCTGGGACTGCAACTCCACAGAGATCAGGTTCTGTGAGCAACTATAGATCTTGTCAAAAAGATTCAGATGCTGATGCTCAAGGAAAATCTGCAGATACATCCCTTACCTCATCAGTGAACTCTTCGCTTGACTCTTCCACAGCTGATGTAACTCCAAGACCAGGGAGTCATACAATAGAGTTTTTTGAGATGTGTGCAAATCTTATTAAAATACTTGCACAATAATTTTGAAGATGGGCTTATTTCTTTTATAGCAATAAGCATGCCTAAATCATAGTCAGATGCTTCCAATTATAATCAAGTTAAATTAACTAAGGCGCTGAAAAAGCTAGCCACAGGATGCAGTTTGCATGGGGATTAAAATTATTATGGGCAGTTACTATATATTATTTTGAAGCTGGAGTGAATTCTGATTGCCTGCTGTCCAATAGTGTAACACAGGTACAGGAAATTACATGCCCTTTGGGTAGTGTTTGTAATATTTTACCTTAAGTGCAAAATAGGCTGCCTATAACATTTAAGCTAGATGGACCTCCTTGTTTTTTTTCTCTGGTTATACATATATCTGATGCACTGTAAGTTAACCTACACTTACTAGTTCAGTGATCTCAGTATGACTTGTTGGTCACCCTCTACAGTTGTGAACTCAGAACTATCAACATCTCTTAACAGTAATGTGTTAAAACTGCTATGTTTCTTCCCCCTTATTTGACAGAAAATGATTAAGAATAC
Organism: Daphoenositta chrysoptera; assembly: GCA_013397915.1. Classification (NCBI taxonomy): domain Eukaryota; kingdom Metazoa; phylum Chordata; class Aves; order Passeriformes; genus Daphoenositta; species Daphoenositta chrysoptera. The sequence goes on from VZRO01002734.1 coordinate 175,305, forward strand.
TTTGATGCGTTACAATGTACTACTTTTAACAAAAAATGTTATTAAATGCATGCAAATCCAGCCAGGTGGAAATGCGTGTAGGTGCTGTGTAATGAACTGACGGTGAAAATTCTGTGGGCAGCGGGTGGGACAGTTGTGTCCATAACAATGGCAGGGGACTTAATGCTGAGGAGACGTGGCATCATCCCATGGGCTAAACCAAAACGTTGTGTTGTGGAGAAGCAGTGTTGCTGTGAGGAAGCTCTTTGTCTGTGCATGTTATCTCAGTGTGGTAGCAGCACAGCAGCTCCCCTCTGCTACTGCAGCCTGGGAATCCTTTTCCTTATAAACATGTCCCTGTAGTTAAGAGCACACAGCCTGAGGGCTGCTTCATGCTATTCCAGAATCTGAAATTGACAGTTTTTTAACATATATATTAATACTTTGATACAGCTGGTTATCATATTAACTTAGGATATACTATATAGTATTCAGTATGAAGTGAAAACTACTTATATAGGTTTCTAGTTTTTCCCAGGCCACCCTTATAGAAAACTTCGCTATTTAACGTAACTGAATTAAACAGTCTAACGTTTCAGTTGAGCATTGAAAACTGATCATGACAACTTGAATGCTAATTTTCAAAAAGGTTTTCAAGAGTAGATTGCAATTACCCATAATAAAAATCCTTCTGCATTTATTTTTGCAGCATTCCAGGAAAAAAATTGAACCTTATATGTTAAAATCACAGGTAGTACTTGCATGAAAACCTTTAGCCTCTCCTAAATTGGATATAATTAGCCATGGTTCCTTTTTCATCTAGCACTTAGTAGATATAAATAGTCATAAAATATTTAGTTTTGCATTCAAGACTTAATGTTTACTTCAAAATAATCTTCATGACCTACATAGTTTCAAAGGTTGTTCCCCCAGGAAGAGGCTGGAAATCCAGGCATTACTATAAACAGTGAAACCTGGACTCTTCATGTGGATGGAAATTCTTGCCAATGGCAGAGATTTTATCCATGGGAAACTGCTAGCTACAGATAAAAGAACAGTTTAAATCCTGGCCAGCTGGCTTCAGTCCAGAAATTCACATGCACAGAATCTGAAGAAACATAAAGCTACTTGTAAGCCCCAGAACTGCTGTAACTGTTCTGAACTGGGTGATTGTGAGGTCTGTCTAGGAGATAGGTACAAATTACACCTTCATTTCTTTATCCTCAAGTGTCACAGATGGTCCCTGAAGGGACATTGGTTGTATCACTGTACCTTAAAGTGGAAGATTTTCCCAAGTGGAAGTTAGTATTGGAAGTTTAAACCCAAAACTTAGATGCCAATGTGAGGGACCAGCTGCAAATCCTACAAAAAAGTCCTGTCTTTAGTCTTGTAAGAATTGGTTCTAGTATTCTGAATAAATCAATGTATTCATTTTTGTAACTCTTTGTTTTGGAATTAAGTATTGCACTTGTGTAAACACTACAAACGCACAGGTTTTTAAATTGTAGTAATTCCTCATCTGGAGCTGGTTGGGGATCACTTGCATATATTAAACTATTTGTAAATGCTATCTGCTCCTTGTAATGCTGACTACACATGCAAGGTGTAAAGATGCAAAATAGTTTTTAATTTTTATATACCTTTTCGGCCCTCTTGTGCATTAAGACAACCCTGGCTTGTCCTTAGTTTTGGTATCAGGATGTTAAAGCAAGTTTCTGGCAGAAGTGTACCATATATGTAGTTTTAAACAAAGTACATTTTTATGGTAAATCAATTTTGATGGCCAAAGGTTTTCTGATTGAACTGAGATTTTTATAGGGAGTGGGAGGGGTAGAAAGGGGCACTAACAACCTAGTTGAACCCAGTTGCCTGTTTTGTGACTTTCCTATGCTTTGTAGACCTTGCTGTTGAAATTGCTTTCTTCACATGTTCCTACTGATCTTGCAGACCTTTCATTAGCATTGCACTAGAAGCTGCCAATGGGCTGTGAAATGAAACTTCACTAAGAGAGCTGTTAGAGCTGTAAGGCAGTTTATGCAGATACACAAACTGGTAAAGTGTGTTACTCTGTATTCCCAAACTTACTCCTGTTGGAGTACAATTCGTTAACTTGTATTGTAATTTTTTCAGTAACATGGATGAACCTGGGCTGTCCATGTGCAATATAACTCACTAGGTAATGGATAAAAATTCATCTTGGTGGTGCAATATGAAAAAAAACCTTTCATGTTTGTCTTGATATGAGTGTTTAATACAAACTTTGAGCTAAATTTTATTTTACCAGTTGATTACCATTGTAAGATATGAAGTCCTGTTCTTTAACAAATATGTGCCTACTTCCTGTTAATTTCTTTTGACAAAGCTGAATGGCAAAAGTGCTTGTTTCTAACTGTATAACTTTCTAAACTTTCAAAGCTAAAACCTAAGTAAACATGAAATACTGAACCATCTTGTTTGAAACTGTGTGCATGCTGTTTTCTGTGTTATTTATGTAATGTGGAAAAGAGCTGTTATACTCGTTTTAGAAACAGCAGTTACTACCACTTTAGAAAAAGCAACAACACAACATTAATTACATCAGAGTTCCCAGCTAGACGGGCTGGTTCACCAGCAGTGCTCGCCTGATCCGACTGACCCTTTTCCCCTAGATCCTGTAAACCCTTTTGCTGCAGAAAAGGGATTTGAGACGAACAAACCCTGAGCACGGTGTAAAAGCCTTCCTCGTCTCGCATCTTCACTTAGCCTTTCCCTCGCACCACGGATGGGGCTTTTCTCTCGGTAGTGGTCCCTGTAAGGAGGGAGCAGTTTTAAACCCTGCAGCCTGTCTTCTCTTCTTGCTGTTGAGTTTTTTTGTTTGGCTTAGGGTTTTTTTTTTTTATTTTTTTTTTTTTGTTTTTTTGTTGGGGGGGGGGGTTTTTGTTTTTTTGTTTTGGGTTTGTTTTTTTGTTGGTTTGAGATTTTTGTTTGTTTGTTTCTTGTTTTGTTTTCTTTTTTTTTTTTTCTTTTTGATGTTTTTGTTGTGGTGGTGGTTTTTTTCCCCTTTTAGAGGAAAAACCCGTCCTTGGGAGCCCGGGTCACTTTTTCCTATGGTCCTTCGCGCCCAGAGCCGCCTCCCCGTGGTGGGTGGCTGCTATTCCAGGGCACAGTCGGTGAAGGCGGGGGGCATTCCCGCCGTCCCGCCCCTGTCCCCGTGCGGCACCCGGGCTCCCCGAGCGGCGGCACTCCCCGGGCCGGGTGTTTTCCCCTCCGCCCCCGCTCCTGCGCTCCGCCGCTGCCCCAGCCCGCCCCAGCAGCGAGGCGGCCGCCGGGCGCCTCACGGCGTGCAGGCGGCACTGCCGCCCCGAGCCGGGGCGAACTACAGCTCCCGGCTGTCCCTGCCGCCGCCCCGCCGCCTTCCTGCCCCGGCCCGGTTCCTGCGGGGCTGCCCCGCCTTTCCGCTTCCTGCCGCGGCGCTTCCAGCCGGGAGAGGCGGCCGGGACGGCGCCAGGTACCCCGCGGGGCTCAGGGACAGCTCGGGGGCAGCCGCGCGGCTCGGTTGGTGTGGGGCCGTGCCCCTCAGCGCTACTGTTCCAGCTTCGAGATGAGCGGGGCGTGGCTTTTCTGCTGTGTACTTGAAAGCTTAATTAGCTAACTACTGAAAATGCGTTTCCCCTAGTTCTCCAGATGGCTTCTTTTGGGTGGAAGAGAAAGATTGGTGAGAAGGTCTCAAAAGCTACTTCTCAGCAGTTCGAAGCAGAGGCTGCGGATGACAAGGATCTGGGTGACGATGATGATGCTAACTGGGTGCATGCAGCTAAGCGAAGAAAGGAAATTCTCTTAGAAGATTGTGTGAGGAAAAGTAAGGAGCTCAAGGATGAAGGTGCAAATTTGGCTGAAAATAGGAGGTACTAATGTTGTCTTACTCTTTTTTCATTGACTAAATACGTCCTGCATGATACTTTAATTCCTCCTATAAACACTAATAATTTGCTAGTATCTACGTTGATATTTTTCGTAGTTTGAAAAGTGATTTTCTTTCATTCTGCCTTTACTGTATGGTACTAAAGAAGTTTTTACCTTTGGTGGTGTTGTCAGCTGTGAAACAAAGTCTATATTCCACTTTATTTTTGCTTGTTCTCATGACAACAACAACAAGATTATAGAAGGCGAGATATGAAAAACTGATTGGATCTGAAAGCTGAAAGGGTAAATAGGATGCAGTGTAATAAGCTATACCGTAAGTAATGCTTTAGCCACTCTTAGGAAATGTGTCTTTTTTCTCTCTGAGAGTAAGCCTATTTGCCAGTGCACAGTGCCCAGGCAAATACTGCCCAGCAGCTAATGCACTGTTAATCTGCCTAATGCTTTGTAAAGTCAGGTTCGGGGAGCTGCTCCGAATGCCTTCTGAATCCTGGAAGTTTGGCAGTTCCAGAAGGATATTGCAAAAGCGGTTCCATTGTCCTGTTATACTTCAAGCGGGAAGTTTCTTCGGAGTAGAGGTGTGTTAGGAGAGGGAGAGGTGGACTATAAATTACATATTGACTACATAATTTGGCCAGATCTTCACTGGAGGGGGAAGAAACAGTTCTGAGAGTAGTTTCCTTAAAATCTTCAGAATGCTTTGACATCTAAATTTTTATCCTGTCTTTACTTTTAAGAGCATCTTCACTTTATTGTCCCAGATCAGAGATACCCTTATTTTCCTGGTGGAAACATTACCATGATGTCAGTAGGTGCTCCTCTGCTGTTACACTTTTTGTTTTAAAAAATGTCATGCTGAGAAAGGGTTCCCTGGCCAATATGGAAGAGAGGACAGTTTGGAAGTTTAAAGCAGACAAGTTTATGTATCATAATAAGCATACTCTGTGTGTGTGGTTGGGTCTGATTTAAAAAATAAGTAATGAATAAATACAAAATCTCTTTGAGAAGAGGCCTATTTTCAAATATTAAATACCTCTTTTTAGTGGTCACTAAAATAGTGACACTTTTCAGTGAGTGACTTCTGTTGCTTCTTTTGTGTTCCTGAGGCCTGTAATTCCTGAATAAAATTTTGAAGACTTTTAAAGTTGTGTTTAAATTAAAACCCAAGTTGAACTAAATAAGTTGTAAGCATCCTGCCATTGTGTTTATCAATAGATTTAAAGCAGTAGCAACATCAGTGGGTTACATTAATATTAATAGCTGAAAACACAGAATATACAAATTAATAGTCAATTAACATCTCTATTTTTAACACCAGAAAGAAATCATCATTGGTCTAAAGAAAGGTAAATCCATTCTGGCCTTTTAGGAATATAGAGATTTCTTTGTTTTCTTTCTAATCTTGTATCACTAATACATCCTGTACTTTTTTATTTTTTGTGTGTGTGTGTATGTTTTAAAGTGCAGTCTCTTGAACAGCAACAAGTATTGGTTTAGGGCAGGGACATACTGAACAGCAGGTAATTTTTTGATGCTTTTAGTATCTTCACTTGGTCTTAGAAATAGAGTTCTCCATTACCTGTCAGATAGAAAACAATACAAAAGCTTAACCCACCCATAAGATGCAATATAAGCATTTTTTGTGAATTTGATGAGAACTATCATCAGAAGTGCTTGTAAGAACTACTGAGAAACTCAGAATGGCTTATAACAGGTATGAGAAAGAAGTTAACATTCATGTCTGAGGCTCAACAGAAGTTCTCACTTGAAATTGTAGTTTCCATCTTACTCCAGCACACTCTACAGTTCAGGCAGTGATGGTGATTCAGTGCTTTTGGGGTACATAACTTTCACACAGATTTTCCCTTAAAAAGAAAAAAATCTCATAGGTTGGAAGCTAAACTCAGAGTGTAAGGCTTTTATTACTTAAACAGGGGGAATAGTTGATGTACCATTTCAGGCATCTTGAGGAAGCAGACTGAAAGGAATGTTAACTCTCTCTGGCAGAAAGTGGTTGCTGTGATTGTGTTCAGGCTTATGTGGTCTATTTCTTGAATATACATTTGTACAGCATAAGCAGACTCATGTAAATAATTAAATACCTAAGGTGGATTTCTCCTGAAATTGTGGTAACAGTTTAAGAAAGATTTGAGTTGGATTGTATAGCATTATAGAAGACAAGCAAAGACCGAGCACTAGAAAGTAACAAAGATTGGTTTTTAGTTGGTGTTACTTGTGGAGTGAAGGGAATCCTAAAAGAAAACAAACCCATGAAGAAGCAGGGGGCTAAATGAAGGAAAGAAAGGAAAGTTAAAAATTCACCTTAATTTCTTACAGTAGAGACTGAGGTAATGTGCATGGCAAAAATTAATATGATGAATTTTATAAGCAGGGCCATATTACCTAGCTAAAATAGTCATTACCATGTTTATGCTTTATTAGTGTACTTACCTTATTTTTCTGGTAAGGAAGGCGGTGATGGTGTTACAAGCCCCACCATCAGTTAGTCTGTGTGTACACAGTGAGTCTGTTCGTGAGGATGAGTGAGATCTCAGTGTCTGGTGTTGGTAAAGTAGGTCTGTGTGCTTCTCTGGGGAAGGGAGTAATGAACGAGCTTCTCAGGCACCAGAATTTATGCAGCCAGCTTTATCTGTCAAAGTTGGGAGTGGAATGGGGGGATTGTTTGGGAGGTGGTGGCCCTCTGGGGGTTTTCAGCTCTTGGGGAACTGTTTAAGGAGTATTTGTACCTATGATAAGCTGAGACAGACAGATACACAGGAGAAAAACGGTGATGAAGATGACTGTTTCTGATCCATATTTTGTACTTTTTTTGTGGGATGGGAGGAAAGATTAGGAGTCTACCAGAAAAAGGCGTTAAACTAAGTTGATCATCACAGTGGATGTGTTACTGTGAAAAACACTGTTTAGGAAATGCTGGCCTAGAAACTTGTTATGTAGGCAGTGTTAAAGGTGGCTTGTGAATGGGAGAACTTATCAGAACAGCAAGAAAAGGCAGAGCTGTGGAAGAAGTATCACATTTGTATGCTCTTTTGATGTGTGAGAAGGAGCAGTCAAACAAGTATGTACAAACATGCACACAGTCTTTTGGGAACATACATGTGGTGGTTGTTATTCTTTGGGCTGTCTTTGTGCGGGGCAAGGAGGTGGCCTTTGATGATCTCTGTGGATCCCTTCCAACTCGGGGTATTCTATGATTTCTATAAACAAAATATTGTCTGTTGGTGGAAAGTCTGGAGAGTATTCTAGAGGATAATTTTTTTTTTGCTTATAGGAAACTTAAAATACCAGTGGATTATCCATCTTGAGACACCAAGTATGGTGTCCACATGCACTGGAATTAAGAAAAAAAAAAACAATAGAAAAGCAAAACCGAAACCCAGCAACCCCAGTCCAGTTTTTTTTTTTTTGCCTTGATAGTCCTACACTGTTTTAAATCCAGCATGAGTTCATGTGCTCAGCCTTAGTATTTTGAACACAGCAATTTGCCATTACAGTGTTATTTGACTGGGAGGGAGGTCAGCCTTTGGCTCTGGCCACACGGTTAAGAAATGGTTGAGGTGCAGGTAAACAGTGAAGTATGATGTCCTTAAATACGTGGCGTGTGAGAGCTGACAGCTGGAAGAAAAACTTCTGTCAGACTTGTGTCCTGGCTGTAACTGAGTTGCAGCATAACGCAGCAGCTCTGCGATCATCCCTTTGCTGTTTCCAAAGCACACACTTCTGTAGCTGCCCAGTAAGTGGCGACAGAGCTCTTCTCAATGTCTCCTGAAGTGCTGCAGGATTTCTGTTGGAAGTAGACGTTGTCGCATTTAAATTCTCAATGATTTTTTAGTTTTTTTCAGTTTTGCTATATAGAAGTTAATACTGCTTTCTCTTCTTATGATGTTTATTGTGCATTGCAATAAAAAAGAGTAAGAATTTCCATCTTGACTGGGAAGGTCACGTTTTCAGCTGGAACACTACTACGTTAGAGGTTCCCCCTCTATTAAAAAGAATTTCTTTCACTTTGTCACTTGGTGTCTAAATTAGATTGATTAATAAGATTTTATTTTTTATTTCCCTTAGCTTTTGCAATACCAAATTAAACAGGGAAATGTCAAAGTGCAGTGACTAGACCAAGTAACAGGCCAGTTTTCATGAAACTGTTTACTGTTCTGGAGAGATTATTTTTTAGAATTGCTTAATTTTCTAATCTATTAAAAAAATTGAGCTTCTCTGAAGGGTCATTTTTTCCACATTTTAGCAGTTGAGACTTTTTTCTCTGATGTGAATGCCAGCATGACTCCCAGATGTGTAGTTTGTGTTTCTTTAGCTATATACGCTGTAATTGAGTTTGTTTTTCTGCTAGACATTGTAGGTTGTCAGATACTGAGGCATGTACCTTTAAAAAGTATGCTTAGTGTTGTGGTAAGTCAAGTGTTTGCTGAAAAAATATGTCTGTCAGGTGGAGCAGATTTTACCAGTTGTATTTTTTCCATTTACCCATGTGTTTTAGGTTTAGATTATGGTAAGTACTTGATTAAAAATAAGTTATGAAAGTAATAAAATTGTTTTCAGATTATACTGCTAATTCATTTTGATGCAACTAACATGGCAAAGGATAGAGATCATTGTGTTGTAATTGCTTTTCAAGTTAAAGTCAATAAAACTGATGTTAGTTACATAATACAGTGTTAATAAAGAGGTTTCCCAGAAGATCCCAGCAGCTGTCTTTGGCAAAAACATTTCATCAGTTTAATGAAGCCTAGAAAAAATGGATCTAGACAGAAGAGGGATCCATGAGAGCAGGTTTCAAGTTTTTTGTTTCAAGTTTTCTGCCCTGAACTCAAGAATGGTTCTTCCTGATGAAATCATGAAAAGGTGAATAAGAGTCCTGTGTGGATGTACAGGAAGCTCCTAACAAAACCCAAATATAAAATTGAAATTTACCAGAGGTGAAAGCAGAGTTGTGTGGCCCAGTCAGACAGAGACTCTGTCTGAGTGTGCAGGAATGAAATTAGGAAAGCCAAAGCCCATGTGGAGTTGAATTTGGGAAGGATGTGAAGAGCAGCAAGAAGAAGGGCTTCTACCGGTGTACCAGCAACAAAAGGAAAACAAGGAAAAATGTGTCTCTTCTGCTGAATGGGGTGGGGAATCGAGTGACAAAGGATGCAGAACAGGCACTCGCTGTTTGCTTTGCACTGGTCTTTACAGGGAAGTGTGGCCTTCAGGAACCCCAGGTCCAGTAGAGCAGAGGGAAAGTCTGGCACAAGGAAGACTTACCCTGGGCGAGTCCGACTGAAGTGTTCAGATAAACCTGATGTATGGAAGTTCATGGTGCCTGATGAGGTCCCTCCCAGAGTGCTGCAGGAGCTGGTTGATGTCATCACAAAGAATCTTCACCTGCACTTGGAAGGTCATGACAACAGGGAATGGTTTATGGGAGCTGACAGATTGATAGGGAATGGGGTGGATTTTCCATCCATGTTGATACTCTGGGCAGTAGCCTGAGCAACCTCCTTCAGCTGACGCTGCTTCGAGCAGGTGATTGGACTAGATGGTCTCTAGAGTTTCATTCCAGTCTTTTCTGTTCTGTAAATATATCCCATTAAAACTTCAGACACATTTAGAATACAAAAGGTAGTTCCTCTGACTTAAATTTGACTTTTAAAATTTTGATTCACTAGTACAGGTATCTTTGGTGAAATACTTTGGGTGCAGAAAGAAATTCAAAAAACTGCTCTGTCTTCTTACCATCTCTGCTAACTGATCTAATTTAAAACGAAGATGTGTTTTAAAAGTTAAAAAATTAAAATGATTGATTCAGTAGATAATCTGGGAGTCTATATAAAGTTTTATTTCTGGCTTCAAGAATAAGGTCTAAAGTTCTCTTAGGCTGCTGGTATAGTGTATTGGCAGTGTTGACTCTTTTGTAAGAGACATCTGAAAGCCCTACACAGTTTGAATTTTTATTAGGTGCAGGAGAAATTGCTGGAAAAGGCTTATAATGAAACCGGGAGTATGTAGTAAGTACTCTGCTTAGTGTTCCTTGTAGGCTGCAAGTAACTGCTTGGTGTCAGTTTGGATGCAATTTGCACACCAGGTATAATTAGCTATTATATATAATGCTTACATCCTTCAGAGTGAATTACCAATGCCAGTATTCTGCAAACTAAATGAAAAGTTTTAGTATCAGTAATTATTTGATTAGGTTGAGAGTCTTCTTGGGTCAGTCATGCCAAAATGCAGACAACATAAGTAGGTTTCTCACTGTAAATAAAGTTATACGGTGCAAATAGGGGCTTGATTAAAACTGTCATGAGTTCTAGTCAAAATACCTGATCATTTTTTAAAGTTTTCCAGTGTTTAGCATTACTATCTATTTTGGGTCTATACAGAACTTCCTTACTGTCACGCTTCCTTGGGAATGCTGTACACATGATACACTCACTGAAGAGGTGAAGGGTGTGTAAGCTGGAAGTCCTGGGTGCAGAACACATGAGCTGAAACAGAAAAGACTGAACAAGTATGGACTTTGTACCTTTTTTTTTGGAGAAAGCGTGTTACAGCTTCTCTCTGATTAGTCAGAATGTACGGATTGTTTTTCAGGCCTCATAACCTTTCTACAGAATTTAAACATTGCAGAGGATGTTTTGCAGTGTTTAACACCCTCCTGTAAAGTCTTGTATGAAGTAACACATCATTTTTTTTGTCTAAGTTAATTTTTAACGCTAGCTTTATTTTTTTTTGTCACTTACTGATAGAGTTGTTGCTTCCTGGTGATGCATCTAGCTGGCCCCTCTGATTGAGGAGGAAGTTCTTTGCAGACTGTTCAAGTAGTTATTCTCATTTAAGTTGTATTTTATCTTTAAATTGGCCATTTTCTTTTTGTTCTGGGAAACATTATTTTCCAACAGCTGGTTATTATTTGGCAAAGCAGGAGTTCAGTTATGAAATTGTTACTAATTTAGTGCAGACTTTTCTGAGAGTGAGTGCAAGAATTGTAGATTATTTAAGCTGTACCCAGAGTTTGAATAGTTTTGAGAGTATCTTTGTGTTAGAATTGTTGTTCCTTGAGGATATTGAAATGTGACACCATATGAGCCATCTGTATTTGAATGTGTGCATTTTTCTATCTGTATGTATTTGTAAATAGAAGCAGAAGGAATATTCATATACCAGCTGTAGACTGTGGAATCATTTATATATGTATATTTATATATATATTTACATTTTCCTTCAGAGAAAGCATAATTTAATTGGTGCCTTTGTATCATCCTGTATAATTTAGGCAGTTATTGTTGTCAGCCAGAAAAGAATCAGTATTTATTCAAGCTCTTTTGACAGTGTAAGGAGAAAGAGGTACAGCCTGTGAGGCTGCAGGGTGACTCGTGTAAACACCTCGGGTTAGGTGTCTAAACTTAGGTGAGGGGAATTGGGCTTGTCAGCACATTTTTGGAGGTGAAGGAAAGGTAATTTGTGTTACTTGCCCTTGTATTTATGTCTAGAGGGTCTGTTCCCTCTGTGCATGAAATATAATTTACAGAATTTTATAAGTGAAAAGCTGTGTTTTTCACTGGATATGTCCTGTGCACTGTTTTTTTTTTTAAATAGACTCTTTGAAAATGTGTCAGTTTACTTAACATCTCCCCTCATATTTAAATATGTAGAGAATGTTGCTGAGCATACAAAATAGGTGATAGACATTGTACATTTTCCTTAGTACTGTCATTTGGGTGACCAGTACATTTGTCTTGGTCACAAAGAGAAAATCACAGTATTTACAGTATCATCCTCAATTTTTTATTGTTTTTAAATACTGTAATTCAGAGGTTTTAGACAAAAACCATACCTTTCTGCCTATGAATGCTGTCCAGTACACTCGTACCATATAGTAAAAGAAGTAATGCAAGACTCCTTTCTTTTTGTGCCTTCTGAAAAACACTCACAGAAATTTTTGTTTTTGAAGAACTGAGGTTTCCTATTTTGCAGCCAGTTCAAACTAATTAATAATTTTTACAGGCTGCCATTCTTAGCATGAATTGGGTATATTTTCATGGCAGTCTCTGGAGTTATACTGGCTTTAGCAACTACATGGCAAATATTAAAACCAATGTTTTTTCTTTGCCCTGTCAGCTGGTAATAGTAAGCCAGTGTAGTAGACCATGTATGGCTTAAGCGTTTTGTCTTCTGCAAAAATCGGGAAATGGTGTTTAAACAAAAGGCAGTTCATAGTTGTAGGGGTTTTTTCAGCTACAGACTTCGGATAAGAGATCTTGGCAGTGAATAATGGATTGTATTCAGCTGGCTCCACAGTCCTGTTTTACTGTTAAAAATAGGAGACACCCGTTAAATATGTTGAGTAGCATAAACTTACTGAAAGGCATCTGCAGCCTAGGCTTCTCTGTAGTAAGCAGTATTTGTCTGGAAGATTTAATAGAAACTTTTCTTTTCCTGGGAATAGGCTCTTGTGATGATAAATTCACCTTCAGTGGATTTAGATGTTGGCATAGATGTTTTTAGTTTTATTCTAGGCTGTGAGTGAAACGCTTCTGCTTGCCAGAAGGTTAACCTTTCCTGGTGTTTCTCACACATAATTAATTTTCCTGGACATTTTTGAAATATTGCGTATTTTAAAATAGATTTGTCACTCAGTTACGTATTTTGACTTCCAGTCCTCAAAGACCATTTCTGATGTGAATTTGATTAATATTAATTGAGACTTCAAAAAGGCCTTGAATAGGGGCTTGATGAAGAAAAGGTGTACATAAAGCGTTCTAGGGGGTAGGATCACATGCTGAGATTGAAATAAAAATTTTCCAATCCTGAAAATAAACTTTTAGTCAGCCCCTGGCTAGACCATCTTTCTGTCACTATCAGATTAGAAAGTCTTTTTGCAGAGCTCTGAGTATGAAGGTGATAGGACGTTTGATAAAATTTTTTTATAATGCATTCAGTTTCATTACTATCAGAACAGCTGTCTTGTTTGGTAAAGTAATTCTGCAGCGTAACTCCAGTGTAACACTATCCAAGGTAATTTTCCAGATGGAGAATTACACCGGGGAGCTCCTTGGTGCTTTGAAACAAACTCTTTGGAGGGTCATAACCTGGATTAGGCTGTTGACTTGGTTCAAGCTGCAAAAGCTTTTATATTGTTGCAAAGCAGGGACAAGAAAGTAAATTGAGGTAGGTGAGGAGAGCGCAGAACAACTTTTGAGGACTCACCAGGAAGTTGCAGAGTCATTGGAAGATGTCCTTTCAGAAATGTGACAGAATTCTGATACTTCTGTATTGTGGGTGAAATAGAGTGAATGAAGAATTACTTATTTTAGTAGCTGATTTCTCTTGTGGTCTACAAAAGTGAGAAAGAAATTGCAAGCAATACTGGAAAAAAATTTAGAAGTGCTGTTGGTATACAGAATGAAAAAAATTACTACTAAAATTAAATAATAATAATTAAAACGTTGTAATTAATTTACAGAATAAGTTGCTGTAATAAAGCCTAAGGAAGTTTTATGGAGATTACTGGTATAACTACATTGAACATTGTTTAAGTATAAAAAATCTTTATTCTGTCTCTTTTTTCCTTGGTAATTTATTGGTTTTTATTTTGTTTAATTGATGTGAGGGTGTCCAAGTTACTTAGTTTTGGTCATTATATTCTGATAATAAATTGAGATTGAGAGAGATAAATCATAAATATTGAGCAAAACTGGGAAAAAACCAACAAGGTTAGGTAGTATATGTCTCAGTCTAAAAAAAATTCTTTGGTGCTGTTAGAGTTTGTAGATGGTAGCTTTCCTCAGATTCAGGAAAAGGAATTGTAGAGAGATAGGATTTTGTAAGTCAGACTTAGTTACGTTCATTTTATCAGTGTAATCTACCTAATGTGTAAAGAGAGAAGGTAGAAAAGAATATTTGTTAAGGAGTGTAATTTTAAAATTGAGACACACATCCATGCTCCAGAATGCAGCCCTGAAGCTATCAAACTTTGCTTCCTTTTCAGTTTTTTCTCCCCAGAAGGGGTCTTCCAGTTTATAGATGCTTTACAGCCCTGTACATTATCACAACAAACTTGTGTCTGTTGCCCTGTTTGCCCTTCTGAAAGTGTGTTGTGAATCAGTTGATGGTACTATTTTTCAAAACTCAAAATATTCTTTGGTGGTGCATAGGATTTGAGTCATAAAGCAAGACTAAGAGGAAAAATTAATTTTACAAGTTAGAATTCAGAAGCATGGGATAATCTGAACATGGCTGAAGTATTCTTATCCAGTAGTCAATGCAGATAAAAACATCTGATATGTTAATCTTCTGTTGAATCTTTGATATTTTATTTTGCATTGCATGCTGTACTATGGGAAAAAACATTGAAGCAGATAATTCCAACAGTTCTTGCTCTTCCTCTCTCTTGACAGGTGTTGTTTTATGTATGCAAATGACAGTGCCAGCCCAAACCATCAGTCTGAATGGTTCCTGTAAGGTTGCATTTCAGTAGAAACAGCACTGTAAGTGATGAACCAGCTCTGTCATGGTACTTGAAGCACAAACTTAACTCATCTGACTCTTCACAGAACATTTTTGTTTAGTGACACTGAAACCCACAGCTCCTTGTTGCTGTAGTGCTGGTAGTGAAGAGTTGCTGCTCTTCTTGCCACTTTCATGTGGATGAGTTCTTAATTACCTTTAGATTTAAAAGTGTGATAGTGTCCTTAATTCTAGGTAGTGACACCCAGTCTCCATACAGTCTGTATATATGTATATTATGTCCTTGTAGGTAGGTTGTTCTGTTTATTACACATCAATATTTCACTTACTACAGGAAACTTCATGGCTTCTGCTGACTGTATTTGCATTAATACTTTACAGTCATTTGAAATCAATATTTTCTAATAGTTTCAATTATGTGGGAGGTTTATAGACTACCTGCCTACTTAACTTATTGGAACTTGAATGAAGAAATAAAAATCGCCTTTTAAGTAGGAAAATATCATAGAGAAATATACATTTCCTCTATCTTTGTCTTTCTCTCTGTTTTTGTCTACAACTTTTGTCATTATTATTCATCAGCAACCATTGTAAAGAGGCCTTAAGTTATAGAAAGAAAGAAAATGAAGCAAAATGACACTATTTAACACAGATAACAAAAGCATGTCAGCTAGATGAGATGGAACTGATCAGAATACAGTCTGAGCAGACTATTGCTTTTCTTGTATGATCTCTCATATGTTTTTTCATGCTAATACCCTGCCGTTGAGCATAACAATTTGGCAAAGAATAATTTTGAGAAAGATAGAGGAATGCTGGTATCTAAAGCCCAGATTTTTTTTTTTTTTTGTGTGGTTGACTTAGGGCCATATTTCTATGTCCGATTTCCAAGAACCATTAGGATCATAACGTGAAGTAAGAGAGAGCTGTCTGCCATCTGTGGACAAATAATTCAAAGGTTAAAAGGAATAAATGCCTTCACAGTTAAGAGCAATAGAGATGACACCTATCATTTTGGCCTCTACTACTGTGTGTCTAAAGGGTATCTGAACAAGGATTCTCAAGAGCAGAATATTGCTTCAAATGCCACATAACAGTTTTTTCCTTCCTTCTGCTTTCAGAGGAACTGCTGTTGAAACTATTTTGAGGAACTAAAGCTTTCTATTTAAAATTTCTTTTCAGCAATAAGAATGCATTACTTCTTTGTGAATACTTAAAATACTACAGCTATTGCAATGTCTGATACTTGATTTATATTAATTTGCAGCCTCTGTTTAGAATAGTAAAATGGTGAATTGATTTTACAGAAATGATACAATTAATTCTCTTTTGAAGCTTGCAGGGTTAGGATAGTCAGTTCTTACTGTTTAAATAATGAAAATAGCAGGTTGAGGTGTAATAAAACTTGATTTCCTTCTTGTATTTCCATGCTGCTCATATTTGTCCCTGTTTATTTGGGCTTCCTAAGGACCTCTCACCTGTAAAATGACAATCAATACCCGATTTTAATTATGTTAAATTACAAGTCTGGTATTTAACAAAACACCCCACATATTTATATTTGAAAGCAGCTTTTAGACCCCATAGAGGGATTCCTAGGTATTATCTTTTTTACCAGTTGTGATCTAATCTGATACTTATGTTTAACGTAAAAGCATTTGAAACTGGATTTTAACTATATGAATATAATACATATTTATTCTTTTTGATGTTCATAAATGAACACTAGTTAAACAACACACTAAATATTTCTCTGTGTGAGAATATTTCTCAGTGGTGTGGAATGTCTTGACAATTTCTGTTCTTAAGCACTCTGATATGACTTTCAGCATGTGAATATAGCTGTTGTTTTCTCTGTATCAACAAGTCTGTTGTTAGCACTGCCTTGCTAAATAGAAAACAGGTATGTTGCATAACTTGCAGCTATAGCTATTGGAGAAATACTGTAAAAGGTTTGCCTGTGTGTAAAGAAGTTCTCAAATGTTGCCTGCTCTCTGGTGAATTAAGATATTTCATTGTTTATTTTTACACATCTTTGTGTTCTATTTTGTAATTACTCAATTTGTGTTAATAGAATACGGGTAGAAATAGCTTATTTTGTCTCTTCTTGAAGGTCAGACATTTATCCCTACTGCAGTTTCAAATTTTTATATGGTAAAAACCTAAATACTTCTCACCGCAGTCTGTCTGTTAATATTTCTGTAGTTAATCAGGTATGCAGTCAGTGACAGTAGTCACTTCTGATTGAAAAGTTGTGGTTTTCATAACTAAACTAAACCAGCAAAACCACTTAATTGAATGAAGTGTAATTTCCTGGAGCTCCTTTCCTCCACTACGAATAATGCTCTTGTGTCTGAGTTAACACCTTGTAGAGAGAACTTGAGATATTAGCTATTCTCACTTAAAAATTACACTAGCAAGTTCTCAGGACTACTGCAAATGATTAGCAGTGTATTTTTTAGCACTTCTGAGAATCATCATGATGTAATTTTATTGCAGGTAAGTAAATTCCTCTGTGTTATCTATTAAATCCATATTTTGAGAGAAAAATATGAAGTAGCAGTGCCAAGTCCAGAAAGAATTTGCAGCAAGGCCGGAAACAGAGCTGTAGAATGTCCAGTATCTAGAATTTTGCATGTGATTGGTGTGTTTAACTAAGAGTTTGTTTAGTAATATGTAACTTGTTGTCTTTCCCTGAATATAAAGGGTTTTTTAAAACAAAAGCATGTGTTTTGAACTTGCTTGTTAACCAACTATGTAATTCTCTTTAGGCAGAGCTTTAGTAATGATGTCATTTTTGAAGACTAAGCACAAGTGTAGGTGCATGCATACATGCTTCCCAAAGCCTCATTTGGGGACAAAGCCCTGAAATTGCACGCACTGATGGCCCAGAAATGAAAGTGGTTGTAGAGGTTAGCTGCAAAAGATTTGATTAGCACCTAGATGTGTTGCATTTGTGTTGCTAATTTTCTTGTCTACTTAAAGATAACTGCAGTATCTGAATGGGGTGGAACATGAAACAGTGATTGACCAGGTTGTAAAGAATGGGGTAAAATAAGTCAAAGGTAGCAGAGCCCTCAGCTCACAATTCAATATAAAATGTATTTGTGAAAGAAAGGGTTGCTCACTCCCCATTTCTTCTGTCATTTGCTGCTTAAATTATTTACAGCAATATATTCAATTTCTGTGTCTAAAAAAATGATTGTGACATAGTAGTGAATATTTTTTTGGGACTACGTTTTCTTATGATATGTGAGGAAATTAAATGTTATTCCCGTGGGAGACAGGGTGCCTGTCAGAGATGGTACCAGAATCTTGATTCTGTGGCTTTTGCTTTGGGGTGTTTGCTTTTGGTATAAACTCGTTCATCTTTCTCCAGTATTGTGTTTCATACTTTTTCTTTGACAAAGGTAGTTTCAGAATTGCATTTGCCTAATAGTTACAGTGATGGAAATTAGCCATATTTACATTTGTGGCTGGAATAAAAATTAGGAAACTGGTGAGTGGAACTTAAATCAAAAACTTGATCTTGTAGTTCATTGTGATGATAGATGGTAATTACTTTTGGCACATGATGAAATGGTAAATCCCGTCTGTTCATCCGTGGAAGTTTTTGAGAGAGAGAAGTCTCTTTGAAATACTTGTGTAGCTATTTAATTTTATAGTATGTTCAGCTGATTTACATGTAACAGAGCTTTGTGTTTGCTGTATAAACCAGACTTATTTTCACTATGTGCACTAGAAGTGTCCAGGTGTCAACGACCTGAATTTGAATGGTCTAATATGTGCAAGAATAGTAACTCTGAATATGTAGGCTTTGAAATGATGTGCTTCAGGTATGTGCATGCTGTTTTGCCTCATTGTCAATTCAGAAGAGTTTACCTTCTCAAAGGGTAGCTGCAGTGAGTTTCTTTGTGTTTGTCTCTCTTTACTGTGGGATAAGAGCTCGTGTATGGTCAGGTGCCATTGAAGAATTGCCATGAACCTCTTGTGTAGCCACACCTAATTGAGACTGTTAAATTAAAACATTTTATTGAAAGTTCTAGTGGATTGTAAAGCAGTTGTTTGCTCCGCACATAATCCAAAGTGACACTTTACCACCTTTGACACTTCACCACAAAATACCTATGCTGTTGCGCTGCAGTGATCATGATTCACTGATAGTTGTCAGAATCGTCTGACAAAAAATTGGGAAGTTGCTAAGACCTCAAAAGAACATTTTGAACACATGAAGCACTATAGTAAGGTGTACCAATCCTATGAGTTTTATCAGTCTAAATGTGCTGTGGACATGAATTTTCTGTGTGCCTTTAAGCAAACAACTTCTTGTTGCTTATTTATGCACTGTTCTTCTGTAAATGCTTCTACAAAGTGCTGTACATCTCCCTCGTCACCTCCAGCAGAGGAAGTACTGTGCTGTGAAAATGTAGCTGTATTAGAGAAACCCAAGGTTGTTAAACACAACAAGGCCATATTACGTTGATTCTCCTTTTTCCTTCTTTGCTTCCTCATTCACCTGTTGTTTGAATCTTTTCTCCCAGAGTCTAGCCCTGCATCATCTCCCAGCTTAAAAAGGGAAGTTTATTCCTGTAATCAACTTCTGCTTTAATTTTCGTTTCTCTTTTTGTGTACTCTGTGTAGTTACTGACTAGTGTTCTTTTCCTCTCGTTTCTGACAAACTCTGCACTAGGTTAAAATTGTTCTTGATGGTGTTGCTGGTGGCCACAGACTATTCATATTCCTCCTCTGTGATAGGAATCTTTGACAATTAGGCATATTCTTTTTAAAATTTGCTTTCCCTCTCTTAGCTTTGTCTGTGTTTTCCTCATTATCTTGTAACATCTGATGGTAGGAATATCAGTCCAAGCCTAAAAGAAATCCCAGGAGTTAGGTTTCTTCATGCCCTCTCCTGACACCGTACTTCTGTACTCTGCCTCTCTCCTGCAGATGTGTCTTGTTTTGTCTGAATTTGATACTATCTCCTCTTTTTAGTGTATTTGGAGGTATTTTCAGTGGCACTCTGATTATGTCCTGTCTCACTCTGTTCCTGAAGCATCAGCCTGTAACAAGCCTGAGAGAAAAACTTAGGACTCTAAATCCTGCATAAGCTATAGTGATGGTTTTTAGCATTTTATGTATGTAATTCAAAAACTGATCTTTGTGTAATTTGGATGTTGGATTTTTACCAAGATGCCTCAGACATTTTTTTTTTATAGATTTGTTTTAATGATTTTTCTTAAGAGTTCAAGAGATCCTGTTTTCCCAGAAGTGGTGTTGAAAAAGTGAAGTGTAAGCATAAGATGTTTGTTTCAAAATTTTGGCAAGCTGTAGAAAAACGTGCCAAGTTTCTGCAGCTCCCAGATGGTCAGTAGCATGTCTGAAGAGAGCAGTTTTAGTACTTTAGGGGAGCTGTGGGATTTCATGTGCCGTTAAATAAAAAATGTCTAAATCCATCAGGTCTTGTATGCTGAAGCCATTCCAGATGTATCCAGTTGTCAGTAATTTATTCCTTTTTACAGCTTTACAACAAAGAAGAGAAAATGCTAATTAAATTCTGATTCTGTGAGTGTGCAACTTCTTCTCCCTTGTCCAGCTTTATTCCCTTAGCAGACTGTTGACAAATCAGCAGCAAAACCCAGCAGGATTTGGGGGAATATTAGCTTATATTTGAGCCTTCTTTCAGAGGTAGCATGTTCTTGCTATGGGTTTTTATCCCATTCAGATTGGTGTTTTGAACAATTATATTCCCTTCATAGAAGTAAAAATGAAGGTTCCTGAAATGCAGCTTTTTGTCTTGCATCTTTTTAGTTGCAGAATGGCAGTGCTGTTCCTTCCTTTCTGGTTACTGATGTTATTACTGTAACTGCTCTGTTTTCCAAAACCCTTTTTTACTAAACTTTTTTGCTCTACTCACAACATTGCATCTTTCTGCACGGCCAAGGCACCGCCTAACTGAGCTGAGGACCTTTACTCATGTAGGCTTTATTTGCAAGGTCTCTGCTAGGTGTTGAACTGAACTATAATCTTCTACTCCAAAAGTAGTCCTCACTAAGTAAATAACAGCATAACGCTTCTACTAATGCATGTGGAAAATGTCATGTTTTCTTTAGGGTGAGCACCTGCCCTTGGGGAATGAACTGAGCTGAAAAATGCGCAGCTGGTGGCTAAACTTGGAGGAAATGTGAAAATTTATTGAAACATCCTTTGCTTAGCACTCAAACATCACACTTATTAGTGTAATTTGCAAACTAATAATACCTGAATCATAGTGAGAGTTTGACTGCAGTTGCGTTGCTTTTCCAGTCTGTTTTTCTATTCCAAGTTGGCTCAGAACTGTTTTCTGAAGTCTTCATATGACTGCTCTGGAAAACCTGCATGTGTAATACAGCCCAGAGGATTGAAAAATGGGGAGAGGAGTGGGAAGGAAGAATGGCGAGTAGGGGAAGATAAAAACTGTTTCATATGACGGGCATGTGAAAACTACTGTACTTTTATCTACACTATATTGAAATTTGAAGCATGTGTATCTCCCAAGAGTAACTGTTTCTATAGCTTTGCAGTGTAATTGATATAAATACAGGCGTTCCCACAGAGTTTTGGAACAAATGTGGATTTTGAAACAGTTTCAGAGAACACGTGATAACCTTACAGACTCATTAATGCCGATGAAAGGCCCCCTTCGGGCTGAAAGACTGCACATCTGTAACTGCATCTCACTGTTCTGGTACAGTTCTTCATGGTGGTTCAAGTTTTACCTCGTCGTTCAAGACAAAAAAGTGCTGCTTTTTATTGCTTTTGGTCAACTCTTCTGTTTTGTTATTTTTCCTAAGAAAGACCAACATAGTGTATGCTTTCCCAAAGTTGCGTGATTTCAGTATAGCTGTTTACTTTCAACTTCCCTCTTGTATTTATTTACCAAAGTTATCTAGAAGTCTTTAAATTCTTACATTATGTTACAGTATAGAAATGTAGGCTTCTTAGGATGAAAAGAAATTTTAAATTGTGACTGTCTCATGGCATGTAGGGTTCAGGATATATTTCTTTGTGCCTGGCTAAGGATCATTTTGACAATGAGGGCAGTTGGACTAAGTTCAAGATTTCTAGTTTTAAGTCATTAAGCTTTGCTTCAGGTTTCCAATGTTGAGGTCAGTTCTGTAGTAGTACTTAGCATCCATTTGGTCAGAAAAACAAATTCTCAGTTCCTGAAAACAGTTCAGTATGTCTTATGGAGAAGTATTTAGAAAAATAATTAATACTAATCATATGCCATAGCACTTTATTTAGGAGAATGTCAGGATGTAAATATTAATATCCAGTCCCTTTAAATATGTTGACACTGTAATGCTGTTTTGACTACAGGTACAGAGAGGCTCTTGTCAAGTGGGATGAGGCACTTCAGTTAACCCCAGAGGATGCTACGCTTTATGAGATGAAATCACAGGTAAAGCATGACAATTCTTTGCCAGTTTCGAAACTGGAAAAGAAAACACTGTGTTTGTGAACAGATACAGGGCGACATTGTTTAGTTGTGCACAGGAAGTACAGCACAATTCAGGTATTTCATTTTTCCCAACCAACAGGGTGTCTTCTAACAGGAATTCAAATAATGCTATTTTCCCAGCTAGTTACAATAAACATCTTTGTTGGGTTGTGAATGAGGATGCTACATTGCAGGAAAAAAATGGAAATACTTAAAAATTGTATTGGAGGGATCAAGGAGAGCCTTAGTGTGATAGATTAGTGAATTTGACCATTAAAAATCTGCCTGTGCTTTCTAGAGATTGAGCTTAATATTATCTACTGTCAACATTAAACACGGATACTGTATGCAAAAAATTTGCTTCAATCTGGTTTTGTATTGTGTTACATAGATAAATCAGTCATGTAAAAGACTTTGTAATATCTAATCTAAACCTGCCCTCTTTCAGTTTGAAGCTGTTCCCCCTTGTCCTGTCACTACATGCCCTTGTAAAAAGTCCCTCCCCAGCTTTCTTGTGTCTCCCATAGCTACTGAAAGATTCCAGTGAGGTCTCTTCTGAGTCTTCTCTCCTCTAGGCTGAACAACCCCAGCTCTCTCAGCCTTTCCTCATAGCAGAGGTGCTCAGCTCTCTGAGTATCTTGGTGGCCTCCTCTGGACCTGCTCCAACGGGTCCATGTCTTTCTTATGCTGGGGACCCCAGTGCTCGAGGTGGGGTCTCACTAAAGCAGAGTAGGGGGGCAGAATCCCCTCCTTTGACTGCAGCTCACACTGCTTTGGAAGCAGCTCAGGATGAGTTTGGGTCATGTCTGGTCTTTCATCCGCAAGAACCCTCGAGTCCTTCTGGGCAGGGCTGCTCTCCATGAGTTCTTCTCCCAGTCTGTGCTCAGGCCTGTTATTACCTGACCGAGGTGCAGCACCTTGCACTTGCACTTGTTGAACCTCATGAGGTTCCCAGAAGCCCACTTCTCAAGTTTTCCAGGTTCCTTGGGATGTCATCCTTCCTTTGTTGTGTCAATGGCACCACTCAGCTTCGTGTCATCTGGAAACTTCGGGAGGGTGCACCCAATCCCACTCTCTCTCATTCATGAAGATACTGAAGAGCATCGGTCCCAAAACAGAAGCCTGAGGGACATCACCCATCACTGGCCTCCACCTGGACATAGAGCCATTGACCCCATGTGTCCATCCAGCCAGTTCCTTGCCCACCAATCATTTCACCCTTCAAATCCATGTCTCTCCAGTGTGGAGATAAGTGTGAGACCATGTTGAAGGCCTTACAGAAGTCCAGGTAGTCGATACCAGTCATTTTTCCCTGTGTCCACTGTTGCAGTCACTCCATCAGAGAAGACCACTTGGTTGGTCAGGCATGACTTTATGACTTGCCCTTTAGTGAAGCCATGCTGACTGGTTTGGATCGTGTCCTTGTGTTGCACGTGCCTCAACATTGCTTTAGCGAGGTTATGCTCCATGATTTTCCCAGGCACAGAGGTGGGGTTCACCAGTCTGCAGCTCCAAGTGTCTTCCTTTCTCCCCTTTTTAAAACTGGGAGTGATGTTTCCCATTTTCCAGCCACTGGGTCTTCACCTCATTGCTATGAATTTTCAAATATATTGGAGATAACAGCCAGTTCCCTCAGGATCCTAGGATGCCTGTAGAACTGTGGCTCTTTAGTTTCATCAAGCAGTCTCTAAAAAATACGTTGTTTGAAGAAGAGAGGAAAAGAGAAAAAAAATCATTCAGTAGTGTGTTATGTAACTTTTAAGAAGTTTGCTGTACTGTTTAGTTTTAAAATATTTGTTGTTACTCTAATTCTTTTATTGTATAAAAACCCCAATCAAAACCCCAACAACCCCCACTTCCCCAAAAAAGAAGCCAAAAAAACCCAAACCCCAGCAAACCCCAAGAACCAATCCTGGTTCTTTTCCAAGGTGTGGTGGCTGCTTTTTTAATGGTTATTGCCACATTTCCTCCTCACAGTCATCTTGTATTGTGAAGAAAGTTTGATTCTGCAAAAGAATTAATTGAATAATCATAACTTTATTTAAATGCAGTAACACAGAAGGATGCTTTTGTTTCATATAGCTGTAGAAGGTTTAGATCTTACTGGGTTATGCGTTTGGTTTGAGAGATACTTTATGGCTTAAAGGTTTTTCTTTAAATTGTTTTGGGAGAAATGTATTGTTGCCTTTCCATAAGTGTTAGTGTAAATGAAAGATCTGTCTGGCCTAGTGGGATGGCTGGGAAAGAGTTGCACAAATGGCACGAGCATGTAGCAGTACTTCTCTCCCAAAGCTTTGGCTCTGGAACTCCTCTGTGTTTAGAAGTGCTTGAAAGATTTTTCTTAAACAAATTTGTTTCAATGCGTTCTGTTCTCGTGTAAACTTCTAGCATCTGCAGAGCTATGTGTTGCAGAATTTCAAATCCTGATTATGCATTATTGGAAAAGACAGTATAATATAATCCTGCTTTATAGCAGCATTCCAGATTGCTATAAAGGGTGTTAACTTATGTAGCAGTTTATTTGTATATTATTTATATTCTAATTTTTAAAATATTTTTATATTACTTATATTTAATTTTTGACTCCACTAGTAAAGAAAATCCGTTGAGATGTGAAGATGGTATCGGTAAATTTTATTGGCATAGTTTAAACATTTAACTGTTTTGAATAAAATAGAAAGCTGATGAAAATTTCAGGACAGCTCTGCTCAGTGGGACAAATTAGTGAACAGCTCCCTTGTAACTGTTGTTTATTATGGTCTTATGTGAATGCAAATATTTAAGATAGGTCCCCAAAAGCACTCTATTTAATTGAAATTATACCAAAATTAAGTATTTTCGCACTGAAAATAGCAGGAGAACTGTGAAGTGTGTAAGCTTAGCTGGATCTGAGCTATGATGCAATGAATTATCTAACAGGTGCTTACTACAGCGTGCTTCAGTCTGTGCTCTGGGTGCAATACCTAATACTGAGGGGTTGCTGATTACTTGGCTCCCCAGTCCCTCTGTTTCAGCAAAATGGCAAAGGTGAGCTAGAGGCACACAGCTTTCCTGCTGACCAAGAGGAACTGAGAAACAGCTGTGTGACTCTGATTCATCCTGTGAATTAGCTTTCCTTGTCTATTGAAACCATTGGAGAGTAATGAAAGCTGAAAAAACAGAGGAGCCCAGTCTGCTTCTGCCACGCCTTTGCTTTGTTTCCTGAGAAAGAGGGCAGTTGCACCATTTCTTTTTGATTTCACTTTCTTGTATTGCTTAACACCTGTTACACTGTGAATGCGAACACAAGAAAAGCTGTACAAAATATACATTTATAAAACTATTTCTTGAATCGTTTTAATAAAACATCTAATGTTTCAATTGGTAACATCTCTTTGTACATGCTAATAATGATTGCAGATTTTTTTTTTGCAGTATGACTTATCCTTACTGGAAGCTGTTTAATATAATGTGTAATTTGATACCTTTGTACTTCTAGTGGTACTGATGTGAGCTGTAAAAATCCACTTCTGCCAAAATAGAAATATGTAATTCATTCAAAAAATAATGCAGCCAATATTTAAAGGATACTGTCTTAGAGCTGACTGTGTTATTCCAGTCCAGCATACCAGCACAAATACTGCAGCTGTTACGGTGTAACTTAGTGAAAATGTTTCAGAACTGTACACCAGCTTCAGCAAGGCCTTGACCAGCACTGGGTCTATAGAAATCCCCCTGTCTTGGTAGGTGGGTCATATACTAGAGGAGGAGATTCATGTTAGGAATGACTTTGTGCAATATGCAGAGATTCTTTATGGTCTGTATTAATTTTCTTTCAGTGAGAAAATGTCTATTCATGAAGTAACTTCTTTTGAGAATTAGCATTGGAGGATGAAGTGGGGTTTTTTTTTCACAGATTTGAGTATCTGTCCTATATCCTTACATTTATTAGGATAACCTTATGTTGGATTACATAGCAGCTTCTCCATTCATTAGTATTTCCTTTCTCAACAGAAAACTTAAAATTTTCAATACTGCATTGTTTAATATGCAGCTCAGATAAATATGCTAATGGCACTGTAGGAATCTGTAAATGTTTGTGGTAAGTTCTTAAAGATCTTTAACAGATGTATTTTAACAGATGTAGGACAAATGTCTTTCAGTATTTCTGAAGAGCGGAAATAGCGTTTAAAGTTCGTAGTTGTCAAAGATACTTGAAGTAAATGTATTTCCAAAAAATCACATGGGAACTGTGGAATTGCTCTATTGCTTAAAAAAACCATAGAACTTGATGAGATTTTTTTCCATTGCTTTCAGCTGCTCTTTGATCCATTTTAAAACAGATCTTTATGATTTTTGAGAGGTTAGGGGTGCACTTTTCTTTGCATGCAAGATCTGTCAGTATACACACCTGATATTCCATTACCAGCCTAAGCTGCTTCCCCATTGCAAGAACAGTGACTAGCAAGTAAATGTTTATGCAAGTCCATTTCTGCACTTTTGTTGAAAACCAAAAATCTTTAAAAGAGACCTGCCAACAGCAGCCCAGTGTTGATTCTGATGTTAGATAAATAGTATTGTAAGTATATTCAAAGAAATGTATAAAGACTACCTGTATTAATGCAGTCACCAAGACTGCTTGAAATCAATTGTGGGCTAAATATCTTAAATATTGACTGGATTATTTTATTACTGCTTTGACTTACAAAGATGGAGGAGCAGAAGTTGACATATTCTTTGATTTTGTATCTGAACATTTGGTGACTGGGTCATTGTCGGGTGAGGAGAGATATCAGAGGACTTGATACATTGTGTGATGTATATAAGATACGATCTTGGGATCCAGACGTTCTGCTATTCAGTTCCACTCCTGAGAATTCACCTGGTTCGTGTTGCTTATCTCGTGGTACTTGCACCTCTGATCTCAGATAACTGCAACTGCAACATAGGCAACTATGACAGAATTTTTAAAGTAGACAATACAATTGTTTCATACATACTTATAGAAACAAGTGAATTCAAGTATAAACTGTCAGGTTAAGTTCCTTTTAATAATTTTTTGGATGTTTTGTCATCAGCTGTATGAAAATCTAGTTTCCTACCATGCTGCATCGTCAATTTGCATTAATTGAAGAGGACCAGGATTTCAGATATGTGTCTCTTCTTTGTTTTTATATACAAAACCCATCATATTCAAATCATTCCACTTCCTGTCTTCTAAAAGTTTTCTTAATCTTGAACTCAATAAAGAAATAATATCAACTTCTACCCATCTCTCTTCCTACTTAAGAAATTACAAGGTTGCTAAGATATGACCAGACCTAGAATCCCAAGTTCAGGTTATAACAAATCAACTAGTAAGTGTGATTATTTTTAATTTCTTTTTTTAAATTGTGATATGTACTGAGAAGAGTTAACTATCAAAACATTACTGTGAACTCCAGAAAGCTAAATTGCAAAGT
This sequence comes from Daphoenositta chrysoptera, assembly GCA_013397915.1. Taxonomy (NCBI): domain Eukaryota; kingdom Metazoa; phylum Chordata; class Aves; order Passeriformes; genus Daphoenositta; species Daphoenositta chrysoptera. The sequence continues at coordinate 202,590 of VZRO01002734.1, forward strand.
ATTTGTGTGTGGTGCAATGGTAATTGCTTTAGAGCATGGAGAAATGTAAACTGCCTATGGGTAGGATGAATTTTATTCATCCGTATTTTGAAATGGGTTTCTGGATGGAAAAAGGAATTGGATCAGTTTCACTGGATGTGGAATGTATCTATATATAGTGATTCAATCCACTGAGCTCATTTAATACCAGAACTTACTCAGAATCATAACAATTCCAAAATACTGTGGGTAGAACAGGATGGGTCATTCTGCTGCCTGGATTTCTAATACTTGGTCAGTCTCCTGATGACAGTTGCTGTGTTTAATTGGCTTTTTGCCACTGAGTTCTTCCAATTCTTCTAATCTCTCATGTATGACTTATTCTAAAGCTAGATCTGTTAAAATAAGTCATTAAAGGACATGGATGTTTTTTATTTTGAAGCATTTAGTAAGGGTAAATCTCTTGGAATAAAGCAAGTCCTGAAAATCCACATACTGAACATCTTTATATGACATTTCCCTCCATGCAGTTTTAACATGTGTGTGTTTATGTGTGCGTGTGTGTGTGCGGTGAGAGTCTTGAGATGTTTTTTCTGCTTCGTAAATTTATTATTCTAATTTTTGGATTAGTTTTAAGACTGTTTTCTAATAGAGTATTATCATTATGCATATATATCACTATTTATACACACATCACTTTACCTGTACACTATATTTATATATTCTGTGAGTGTGCATATGTGTATATATATATATATATATGTATATACAGATGCTTGATGTGGCTGCACGTTGAGCATGTGACAGGCTCATTGTGTGACAAGGGGGGCCGCAGCACTTGGTGGTTCCTGGTTGGCTTTGTCTTGCCCATGTGGCCTACCCCATTAAAAGGACTGAGCACCACTTGTCAAATCTGTGCACAGGAAATCTTTATGCTCACGGTGTTTTTTATTCCTTGTTCAGCACGGTTTTTCAGGTGTAGAATAGCTGGTTTTGTGGTTCACTTTCCAAGTAGCATGCAGAGGTGTTTTATTAAAGTAATAATTATGTAAAAGTAGAGTAACCTAAGACAAGGCTGCACACATTCAGGTTTGCCATTGTGTGTCCATTTTGATGACCTCTTCACCTGAAAACAAAAGTGTAGGAAAATAGTGTGCATTAATAAGTTTATTCTTTTGCAATGACTGACAAGAATAGCTGAGTAATTTTATTAATAACTGAAAAAACTACCTGTGCTGGATAAAGCACATATAAGTTCAAATGTGTATTTGTTAGAATGTACTTTGAGAATCTAATGGCAGAGTTACTAGGAGCAAAGTAATTACTGCATGATCTGGAAGAGCATTTTTAAATAGCTGTTTACACTAGTACACGCAATAGTCCTAACTAGAGGAAAGTGGAATAATTGCCTTTATTAGTGAGATAATAATTCAGTAAACAAACCACTAAAATTCATTAAACACTACAAAAGATCTCCTAAGGACTTACCCAGATGTTTTGTAATTAGTTTGCAGTAGAAAGTACTGGTAGAAAATAGTAAATAACTGGGATGCATAAAAATGCTCCTGTGAGTGTCTACTTGGATTTTTTTCTCTTATGAGAATAAATACATTTAGACACTGATGTAAAAGGTAGCTGATAGATGCAGAATCCCTTAATCTTGGTAGGATGTACACCTATCCACTAGTAACAGTTTGATTCACTTCACACACCTGCTGCAGGTAAGAGAAACTGCCCTTAAAAATGTAATTGATCTGAAAGTTTTGGAAAAATACGTAACATTCATCACGATCTTTGATACAAAACGCAGTACCTGAGAACTGTTGAGCAGAAAAGGAAGGGAAAATGATATATAACTGTAGAATTTTTTTTTAAAGATTTTTAGGTATTTCTGAATTCTAAGGTACAGTCTATTGAACAGAATTAAAGTGAAGCCATAAGACTAGTCTTTAGAAAAATTTAGTCATACTAGAATAGCAGAAGTATCAACCCAAAGGGTTTATCAGAAGCTATGCTTATGATGTTCCTTGGTTTCTTCAGTAGAGGGTTATTTTCTGTAGTAAATCTTTGCCTTCCCCTTTCCCTCCTCCCCTTTTTTTTAGTGTACTGCTCACCTCTATGTTGTGCACGTACTACTTGTTAATTAGAGTGACTACTCAAGGTCATCACATTTGAATCCTCCTCTACTCCACACTCTTATTTATCTATTTAATATACCATAGAACAGTAAGGTTAAATAAATCTGTTTTGCACTTCAGCAATAGTCCTAATATGTTCTAATATTATTCATCGTAGTTGTGGTCAGCTGGGATGAAAGTGGTTGCCCACATATGAGTCTTACCCTTGTGGTTGACATTCTCATCATACTGCAGGAATGCAGTTGTCATTTGTTTCTTACACTGGTATCTATCACTGTAGCATGTGGGTGTCTGAAATCATGATCTCAGAGTGATGCAGGTCTTAAGGGGATGTGCCAATCTCATGGTGGTATTGGAAACATAAGGCAAGGTTTGAGCCACATTATGTGTTGCTGACTGTGATTTATAGGCTTAGTTTTGGAGATTCAATGCAAGAAGAATAATCCTTTGGTAGCTGCTGAGTAACAGAGATTTTCACATTCAGAAACCACTTTTTTTCTTACTTAATGTGGGTGACTTCATCTCTAAGTTAAGCTCTGCAGAATGCTCGTTCTCTAAATACAACAGTCATCATTAAGGTCTGTTTCCATGCTGAGTTACAGGGACTGTTTCTATAATTATATCATGTGTACTGCAACTCTCTTTGGTAGATTCCAGTTCTCTATTAAAAAGGATAAATACAATCCAAGAGTTTTCCAATAATACCTGCGCATTTATTGTGTTTAGTTCTCCATGTGTTTGTCCTCCTGAGTATTCTGTTATGCTTCCATAGGCTGTAGGGTTTGTTGACAAGGAGAGACACCTTCAGAAGCAATTAATCTACTTTTAATGGAGTTGCTTAAATTGTTTGGGTGAATCATCCTCTAGCATGTCTGTTTCTCTCTGTGGGGATTGAAATGAGTCTGGGTGACTATCTGAGATCAGACAAGTAACTTTTAAACTAAGAAAAGCTAGGTAAGATGAATCCAGTTCTTAGTTATTGAAACAGTGGTTGTTGCCTGGGTAATCCCAGAAAACTTAAATTTATTTTCAGTTTTGCTTATTTTTCTTCCTCTTCTTTTTCTATTTCTGTTACAGGTCCTGATGTCTTTACATGAAATGTTCCCAGCAGTGCATGCAGCAGAAATGGCTGTCCAGAGAAACCCACGTTCCTGGGATGCCTGGCAGACTTTGGGACGTGCCCAGCTTGGATTAGGAGAGATAGCATTGGTAGGGTAACAAAATTAATTGTGTGTGAGAAGGAAAGTACAGAAATACCAAGGTTGTTGTATATCCTTATGGTAACTTGAACATAGACAAAGATAAAGATTCGTATTATTTATTACTATTTATCTGCGGTGTTCCCTCTGCTTTATTGTGTTTCACAAATGCTTCCTGTGTGGTTTTGTTGCTGGACTTGTGGAAGACCTGTCTAACTCCAAGACTTTTGTGTCATATACTATATTTATGTGGTGGCTTTATGCAATAGAACAATTATGTTGACATAACTGCACATACTACATTCTGTGTGTAGTACTGCTCACCATGGTTTAAAGATGAGGGTAATGTCAAGTCCCAGGCTCAGGTTAGATAATTCAGGCTCAGTTTTCATACATGCCTGCTTATAAAATTCTAGTGTCTTGTTTAGCTTGTGTCCTGCTCTCCTGCTTCACATGCAGCAAATCACGTTCCTGGTTTCTTCTGGCTCCCTAACCTCAAATGGTGGCTGAAGTAGCTTTTTTATTTAATAAGAGAGCAAAAAGCCAGGGATGCTCTGCAGTAGTTGAAGTGCCTCTTTTTTTCTAGAATATAATAGTTTTCTGCTAGTTTCTGTGAAGACACAGCAGGTAAACTTTCAAATTCAGACACATTTACAGAGGTCCATTAGAAAAACAGTGCATCATGACCACTCAAATGAGAAAATATACTGGTTGTATTTTGAATAGAAGTAGCTGCGTGCTGTTTTAATATGAATAATTTTGTTGGTATTTTAGAGTGGTCTTTCAAAGTTACAATGTTTGGTCTGAAAATTTTCAAAAATTAAAAAATAGTAGTGTTCTTTTTTATGGAGGCTAACATTTCGTGCAAAACTAATTTTTAAAATGTAATAAGGAGCAGTATTAGAAACCCCAAACAAACCAAAACAAATGCAAACAATGTGAATCAGCTAGACTCATAGAATGGTTTGGGTTGGAGGAAACCTTAAAGATCATCTAATTACAGCCCCTTTGTGCTATGGGCAGGGACTCCTTCCACTACACCAGGTTGCTCAGAGTCCCATCCAACCTGGCCTCAAACACTCCCAGAGATGGGGCATCCACAACTTCTCTGGGCAGCTGTTCCAGAGTCTCAGCACTTTCACAGCAAAGAATATCTTCCTAATACCTAACCTATATTTCCCCTGTTTCAGTTTATATCCTTTACTCCTTGTCCTACCATTGAAGTTCCTGACAAAGAGTCCCCTTCCCTGTAGCCCCCCTTCAGATACTGGCAGGTTACTGTAAGGTCTCCACACAACCTTCTCTTCTCCAGGCTGAACAGCCCCAAGTTTTCAGGCTGGCTTTAGAGGGGAGGTGCTCCAGTCCTGTTAGACAAAACCTAAGACAAAAACTGTGTGTTGCAGATGTGCAGTGTGCTCCCTTTGTTGGTGCAGTACCATAATATGAAATATCTCATATAAATCCATGCATATCTGCATTTCAACACTGGTGACATTCCATGGCTTTTTGTGGTGTAGAAGGTAAGAGTAGATGGTCTGTTCTGTCTGGATCTTTTCCTTTTAAGTGTTTGAAGCTGTCACTGTAAATTATGTCTGAGAATTTAAAATGCACTAGTCTCAGGAAAATCAAAGATCTATTTCCTTCAAGGATCCTAAGTAACTGATGCTGTTTATTCTGTAAAAAATGCTACAGTTGCTGTAATATCAGTTATAGATAGTGATATACCCATACTAGTTACACCCACCAGTTGGATTCACCAGATCCTATAAGCTTTGTCTACATAGACAAATCATTAAACACCAGTGGGAGTGGATATCTTGAGTGCTGAGGATCTGGTGTTCACATTATATTAATTTTGTTTTATTTCAGAGTAGCACTTCAGGTGCCCTCTTAAAATGCGTTGTTGAGCTTAATTAGAAAAGGATCTAATTTATGTATCTGAGACCATTCAGTGATGCAAAGCAAAACATTTTAAGTGGGAACAATCAGAGATTTGCATCAAAGCACTTCATCCATCTGAAACACCACTCTAGGTGCTCATGTAATTGTTAAATTGACCTTACTGTTGGTGAAGAGGGAGGGAGGAGGGGTTATCTTCAGGTAGTTTGCCCTCTTAATGTTTGTGATTGTCTCTGAGTAGGGAGCCCGAGGTGTGCAAGGTCCTGTTGGTGTCTCCAGTGCCTTGGTACTGCGTGTTCATACTTGACTGCCTTTCTGTCTTTACCTTGAACTGCTTTCTGATGAACATGTTCTCACATACAGGGAACTTGGGGAGTTGTTCTAAGATGCAAATAATGTTCACTATTTGTTTTCAAACCAAGCAATTTTTAAGGAATCTTAAATGGTTGAGACTGAAGGAGTTTTAAAATATTAAATGAGTTCCTAATTATTGAACTTGTGGAATCTTTTTGACTAAGTGGTTTAAGTCAGAATTATCCTTCTTCCACTAGTACTTCATTGCCATGATTTTCTCTTTTTTCCCCCTATCATATTTTTTACAAAGAAAATTTAATAATGCATAAATATCAGGGCTGTTTAGTAATTTTTTTTTGAGATTTGGGAATAACTACCCTTCTCAAAAACTGCTTATTCTATTTCTTTGTTTCATTTCTCCCTCACCAACATCTGTCTTCATTACCCACATCCTGCCAAATGGTCTGTTGTGAATACTTTTATTACTTCACAATGAATGATGCATTTTTTCTTAGGGAAAAAAACAATTTACTGTATTTGAATTTGAAGCTTCCCAGGTCTAAAATGCTGCTTCCAAATAAATCTTATTATGAGCTGTGTAATAATAAAGAAAGATCTGCTTGGATTTAGTTTTGGTCAAACTTGTGACAGAAACAATGAGGTAAATTAGTCCCTTTTTATTTAGCTTTTATAAAAGTTGTTTGCTCTTTTTTTCTCTGAATTTACTAAATAGGGTGTCACGAATGGATTATTCTGAATTTAGTTCAGCTCCTGTCTTTGCCCAGGCCTATGGCAGCAGGTAGGAGGTGTATTGAAGTGACCAGCACCCCAAAAATCCACTCTATCCACAAGTTCTTTAATAATGGCTGATTCAGTCTATTATGAAATGAATTATTTATTAATAGACAAGAAAACTAACAGACAAGACTTAAAACAGACTATTACTACACAGGGATAAAACAAAAGAAATACTACTAGTAGATTGACATACAGTGCATGATACTGGTACCTTTCAGTTACAGCTAGCGAAGAAATAGTATAAACCTAGGATTCAATGTATCTCACCATCCGAAGGTGGGTGGGGCACGCACACATCGAAATCCTTTCACTCAATCCCCGGGGAAGTAACCGCGAAGCTGCGTCCAAGCCTCGGGGAGAAGTCTCCGACATTTTCGGGGTGTAAGAGGCTTCTGCTTCAGTCATAACTTGTGTATCTTTTATAGTTGTAAAACGGTGACTCTTAAGTCAGAAATATTTCTTATCTCTTCCCCCATCAGCTCGCCAGACTAAGATGTGAATTCGTAGCTAGGTGTGAATCACCCTTGGCACCAGAGATAAACTCCTGATGGGCCTTTTCACCCATAGTTATCTCTTTATCCACCAGCTATTGGGATACACAGAACCGGGGGGCAGGGGGATGTCCTGCCACATAGGGTAATTCAACAGTAATACTTAAATGTGAGCAAGGAGAACTTTATTTCTGTAAAGACAGAAATTCCTTAAATTCTACAAATGAATGTGCAGAGCACACCTGAGTAAACCTGCCATGTGAATGTAGAACTGTAGAAATTTAGCTAGGCTTGCAGTATTTCTCTCATTTCATTGTAAACATTTGGTTTTACAAATTACATTTCCTGTATTGCTGATGACATCTTAACTACTTAGCAATTTCACACTAATAGCGTCATTAGAACAGTTCCTCCCATGAGACAGGGCGAGCCCCATGCTTTGATTAATCAAGGAAAAAAAAAATGAAAACCGAACAAAAGCAATATTGAAAAGAAAAACCAAAACCAAACCCACCAAAAAAAAAAAAAAAGATCAAGGGCTGAATGAAAGCGCTGAGTCTTCCAGCGTGGAGAAGTTCATCAGCTGTGTGACAAGGTCATGGGCAGCCAGCTCCAGGTGGCCCTGCTTGAGCTGGGGCTTGGCCCAGGTGACCACAGAAGGTCCTGGCCAACCTCAGCCCTGCTGTGGTTCTGTGACTTCAGCTTCACCCCGTTCTGGGTCTCTGTCAAATCCGGAGTGCTGAGGATCACGGAGTTGAGAGGGTAGATGTGTAAATCTGCGCCAGTTGTGCATGGGTTTTGTTTGATGTTTGGAAGGATGTGGTTCCCTGTATTGCTGCTAAGTAGTTAGTGTTTAGCAGTCTTTAAGTGTGACATAACATTTTGTCAGGGGAATCACGCCTTGACAATATGGATCCTCAGATCCTTTCCTTTCATCTTTCTTGAAAGAAATTGTTTTAGGTCTTCTAGATAATGATGGGAGTTTTGTACCCCAAAGAGAGAAATGTCTCTGTTTTATTGGAATGAAGCTAATTAACAAAACCAATTCTGAATTTGAGGTAATTTTTCAACATGTTACTGATGTTAGCATTTAGAAACACAGAGTGTTTTGGTAATAAAAAGGAAATTGGTGGTTAACCTTCTACTGAAAAGTCAAAGTATTTAAGAAATGCTAAGAGAGAAAGTACCATGCTTTGTCAGTTAAAGTGGTATTCTGTTAAATTCTTTTCAACAGCTTTAAATAGTCCTACTGAGTTAGTGAGGTAATAGCCAGTAATATTAGCTTCCCCAGGAAGGTCCTGTGTTAGTCCTGTCCTCTCCATCTGCTATAGGGTAACCCTTTTTTCTTTTTTAACCACTGTTGGAAATCATAAATAGATTTTGTGATAGTGCTTCCTAATGCACAAAGAGATCTTATAGTCAGAGGCGATTTTTATTTTCCATCAAGAAAGCAGAAGGGCAAGCAAGTCTCCAAAAGTTTAAATGCCCTTTTCAGCTACATTTCTGCCAAGGGGTATCCAGTTCTTGAAAGTGATTGTGGCTGATTTAGCTGGTGTCTCCTGTCAATTACTTTTGTCAGATGCTCAGGACTTTTGAGGAGTGCATTTTTCAGCATCTAGACCATGTAATTCAAAGTGTTAGCTAAAACAGATGAACAGAGTACGACGAACAGGGATGTTGAAGAAAGTTTATTTGGCAATTGTTTTAAAATTCCTGTAATAATTTTGTATAATTCGGTAATAAAGAAGTAAATGTTTTCTTGGATTTTCCTGATTTGCAAGGTAAAAGTACTCATATCACTTAAGCTTTATTTTCTTAGGCTAACTATGTCAGTTTCTAGGATGGGATTGATTTTGGTGGTTGTAGTTTGCTTGGTCATCCTGGATCACATCCATGCGTCTGGGAGCGCACAGTGTGGAGGTCTCTGTGGTAGAGGCAGCCTGAGGCAGTGACTTCACAAATCATGCTGCAGCCTTGCAGGGATGTGCACTGAGGTGTAAGGGCAGACAGGCAGTGCAGGTGAGGAAAGAGGGCTGTGAAGAAATGAGCTGGTGCAAAATGGCATCTGTGAAATCTGTCACTGAACAAAAGGAAGTACAAGAGGAGGATAAGGATACAAACTTTTTCAAAAAGAGAAGAAGAAAGATGGGGAAGGGAGGATATCTCACACACATCTAGCAGATGGGAACAAAGATTTTTATGCATTTGTAACTTAACCAAATCCCAATACGCATAAGGCAAAAATAGTCTTTCGCATCTGGAAAATTACTATATTTCAAGTATTTTTTCCAAAACATGAGAGTTCCAGAACCTTTGAATGAACTGGTTTTGTAAATGTAAGAAGTGCAGAATATTACGTGTTCACCTCATTTTGTAAGACACCAAAATTACTTCTGATGAAATTTCCAGAGAAAATATTTTATTGAAAAGAAGAAATGGTCTGAACAGAAAATTACACAGAAAAGTTCAAGATGACAGTTTAAAGAAAAAAACAAACAAACAAACCAAAACAAATCTGCCATTCAGATTATGCCATTAAAAACTATTAAGCTAGTGTGAAAGTACCTGAAAGGATTGGATTTTTTTTCTTGTTTGAAGAAATGTCATGAGGAGTCTTTAAATATACTACAACAGCTTAGTTTCCTGTTTTCTACATTACTGTGATAAATGATTCTGTAAAAATTATTTATGTTCATGGTGAGTAGTACAAAAATAAGACTGAAATTCCAGTAATATATTGTCGTAGAATCATAGAAAGCTTTGGTTTCGAAGGGACCTGTAAAAGTCCTGTAGTCCAACCTCCCTGGCAATTAGCCAGGACATCTTCAACTAAGCCATGTTGCTCAGAGCACTGTCCAAGCTTGCCTTGAATATTTCCAGGAATGGGGCATCCACCACCTCTCTGGCCAACCTGTTTCACTGTCTCAGTAACCTCATTGTAAACAGTATCTTCCTTACATCTAGCCTGAATCTACCCTTCTTCAGTTTAAAGTCATTACCCCTTGTTCTATCACTGCATGTCCTTCAAAAAGTCACTCTCCAGCTCTTTCATGGGCTCCTTACAGGTGCTGTGAGGCTGCTGTAAGGTGTCACTCAGTCCTTCTCTCTCCAGGCTGAACAGCCCCAGTGGTCTCAGCCTGTCCTCACTGGAGTTGTGCTCCAGCCCTCTGGGCATCTCTGTGGCCTCCACAGGACTCACTCCAGCAGGTCCCTGTCCTTCCTATGCAGGGACCCCAGGGCTGATGCAGGGCTCCAGGGGGGTCTCAGCAGAGCAGAGCAGAGGGGCAGAATCCCCTCCCTCCCCTGCTGCCCACGGGGCTCTGGATGCAGCCCAGGACACGTTTGGCTCTCTGGGCTGGGAGTGCCATGGCTGGGGCATGTCCAGCTTTTCATGCACCTGCACCCCCAAGGACTATGCTGAGTGCTGTAGAAACACACAAACAAAAAAAAAATTCCATATTAATGATCATTTAACACATAAAAAGTTTGCTTCACTGATAGACATCCTTTGAAACAGATTAGAAAGTGTCAGCCAAGTGTAACATAAAGGCCTAATACATACCTTGGTAGCAGATACAACCTCTTAAAATTCTCCCCTGGCTTTTTTAGGGGTTTCTGTATAGTGACAGTTAATAAGTCCATGTGTTACAGAAACTTGTCAAAAAAGCGCAGTCTGATCAGAATTACCCTTCACATTTGGAGAGTGTTCTAACCAGCAGAGGAGACTCTGCTCATGGGACAAATGAAAGATTGTTTGCTACAGAATACTGTTTAGTGAGACAAAATGTAAAATACTTCAAAAATACAGGTTTTTCAAATACTGTGATTCCACAAGCAAGAATGTCTTGCAGTAGGTTTTACATTGCATTTCCCTACAGAAGCAAAAGCAGGTACATGACTGTACTGATTTAAAGTCCTGTAGTCCTTAGATGCAGGGTCTCTAAAATCACAGCTGCTCTTTAAAATGAGGCTAGAAATACCCATTTTATGTAGTGTCACTGTGTTTTCCTATAATGCAACAGGCAATTGGGGAAGGAGATTTACATCTCCACTAAGGGAAGAATTAGTTCTGTTATTTTCTTTTCTTCTGCCTTAGTAGAAATTAGTGGCTTTGGGCACTGTTCCAGTGGCAACATAAAATTTTAAATGGATGACAGGTGTGTATTTTTCAGTTTTACATTGCTGCTTTAAAATTAATCCCTCTGATCTTTTGCAGCACTTAAAAATTTACTTTATTATTTTGTTATTTCTTTATAAAAATGTCAGGCACAAAAACTCTTCTCTAATAGATTTACTAAGATGATCTTTCTATGCTGTATTGTATGAATCATCAAAGCAGCTTTGATGCTTACCAAATGTTACTTGTTGTGCATGAACATAACTATATAGACAGGTTTTAATTAGGGGACCTCTTTCATGTAAAGCTTAAAAGCAGATGGTGTTTGTTTATATTTTTCTTTCAACAGAAATACAAAAAAGAGCATTTAGTGTTGAGTTGTCATTTATGTGTCCCTGAAAGTTAAAAGCTAGCAAAGTTGAATAAAGTGACACTGTTTTATAAGAATTAAATTTCAGTCCTCCTTCTGTTTAAAGTTCAGCGTGCTCCTACACTTCAGGCTGGCTGTGGACCAATAATCAAGCCTTTTTTTCCATCTGAAACTGAAAGGTTGCCTATTACAACAGCAGTAATATTGTTAGCATAATCAGCATGTCTTAAATCTGATTTTGTATCTCTTTCTTCTGAGTTCCCATCATGTGGACCCCATATATTCATCTGTGCCACCAGAAGGATGAACTATCAGTTTCTGTCAGTGCAGACCAAATGTTGTGATTTTCCAAATTAGTTGGCATGCTTTAAATATTTATAAATTACAACAGAATATGTAATCTGTGGTTTGCCATATATCTTTACAGTTTTAGTATGCAAGTGCCAGAACTCCTCCCAAATATAATCCCAATCCTTTATCATCACAGTTTTCTTGTTTTATGAGAAGGCTTCTGTACATGTCATACAAGAGTTTGGTCACGAACCCATTTCCATAAATGATTGTACAGTCATAAATGTGAAATACACACATGCTTTTGTGTACATGTACCTAAGTTTGAGTAGGTAGGTTCAGCCTTGACCACGGTCAATATAAGCAAAAGACAATACAGTTGTAATTCTTGGTGTAGCTTTTTTCTAGTATTGTAGCAACCTCTTTTTACTTTTAGATGGTCACACCTTTTTTTGACTTTCACAGCTTCTCTGTTGAGGATTTGTATTTGTGAGTATTTTCCCAGTTGAACTGAAAGAAAGGAGAAGCATTACCAACTACACTTACTTCTACTAATATTACATTCTTTATAAGATTATAGAAGTTCTTTCTTAGAGCAACTCTCCAAGTTTGGAGTTTATTTGGCTCCTTTTGCGCATTTATGTGTTTTTGTAACCACATACCTCTTACAGAAACTGCTTACCATGTGGCTGCTATTAGTGTAGTATTACGTCTGTATGTAAAACAACTGCATTCTAATCTAAAGGCAGCAATACCAGTGATACTTCAGATTCCAGTCATCTCTTTTCTGTATTTCTTTAAACCATATATGTCTGCTTTTGCCTTTATGTACATCTGATGATAAGAGAAAAGTGGAATAGAAAACCATCCAAAAATTGTTTTTTCTTTTACCTTTTTAATTACAATATTGTTTTTCATATATGAACTCTTTTATTTGTGCCCTTGTTGCTAGGTACCTAGTTTATTCATGCATTTTCGTCCTTTCAGACGCAGTTGGTTGGGGGTGAGGCTGCTATTGAACTTAAGCAGAGGGAGGATTGCTCCAATAAAAACAGGAATAAAACAGCTTTTAACTTTGTTCAAATGATGTATGTAATTTTTTTGTTGCTGTCAATTTTTATGGAATAGCTCGGCTTTAAAGTGTCCCGTCTTTGTTTCTTCCCTATTCTGCTTGTAGGCAATCCGAAGCTTCCAGGTATCCTTACACATCTTTCCAATGAACCCTGAAGTGTGGAAAGAAGACCTTTCCTGGGCAAGAAAACTACAGGAACAGCAGAAAGCAACAAAGACTGAGTCAGTGGAAGCACTGGCAAAAGGAAAAGAGCTTGCACAAGAGCCAATCCCAGACTATGACTTTGAAAGTGATGAAATTGTGGCAGTCTGTGCTGCCATTGCAGAGAAGGAGAAAGCTCTTTCAGCAGCTAAAACGATGGTGATTGTGTCTGCTTCAGGTGCAGTAGAGACTGTTACTGAGCAGGACAATTGTCCTGTGACTCCCGATGAAACCCTTTTCATCAGGGCCCGGTAGGGCAGCCTCGTGGGTTGTCATACCCAGAGTTCTAAGAACTACTGTTATTTATTGTATTTTGCTTGCTTTGCATTTGTTCTTTTTTTATTATGTGGTAGGATAACCTACAAAAGTTAAAGAATTGAAGCTGGGGATTTTTTTGTTAATTAAAAAAGGAATGACCTGAGTTGTTGTTCCATCTGTATTTTTTAAAAAGAAAGCCAAGAGTTGATTCTGAAAATTCTAAATTCTTATGACCAAAAGTAATGTTGAAATGCTTAACTGCATTCTACCAGCTGCTTTCATCTTTGTGTATTTCGTAATTTTACAAGTTAATGTGTACATTTTCCCAGTAATTAGGAAAGTTTTATTTAAACTATAAAAGTGCTGTGGTTTATCCCCTGCTGTCAACTCAGCCCCAAACAGCTGACTCCCTCCTGGTGGAACTGGGGAGAGAATTGGAAGAGTAAAAGTGAGAGAACTTGTGGGCTGAGACAGAGACAGCCTAATAGGGAAAGCAAAAGCTGCACATGTAAGCAAAACAAGGAATTCACCCAGTTCCCATGGGCAGGAAGGTGTTTAGCCATCCCCAGGAAAGCAGGGCCACAACACCTGTGACTTGGGAAGACACTCTCAATGTCCTCCTTTCCCCTAACTCCTTCTTTCCCCAGTTCTGTGTGTTGGGCATGATGGCTGGGGGATGGAATATCCCTGTGGTCAGTTGGGGTCAGCTGTTCTGGCTTGTCTCCTCCCAAATTTTGTGCACCCCCAGCCTTCTCACTGGTGGGGTGGGACGAGGAGCAGGAAAAGGTCTTGACCCTGTTGCAAGCTCTGCTGAGCAATAATGAAAACAACCGTGCATTATCAACACTGTTTCCATCAAAACCTAGCCCTCTGCTTGCCACTCTGAGGAAAATTAACTCTATCCCAGCCAAAACCAGCACAAAAAGAAAAAGGAACTTTTAAAAATTAGTACAATCACTATTAATTAACATTATTTTTCTTTCAGGAAAAGTGTGAACTGTTTTCTGTCATTGACAGTCTGCTTCCATTAAGATTACTTGTTCTATGAGAAAGTTTCCCATGAAGCAGAGATGGATTTTTATTTTGTATGTGTGTGTGTGACACATCTGATTTGTAGCCAAATCAAGTAGAAACCTTTATGTTGGTGTAATCGGTGAGTGGGTTAAACACTTTTTGATTAGATGAAAGGAAATGCTATTCCAGACAAGGCCGTGAATGCTTAGTTACAACATTTAGTTTCTTCACAAGAAGAAAGAACACTTCAGTGTTCACTTCTTTCAGTGACTGAAACTGGCCTTTCCTTATCTTGTGTGCTGTGCTGCAGACATCACCAAAACTAGAATGGTGGGAGTAGGAAATAGATATGGCTGAAGTGTATTGTATTTGGGGCTTTTCTTTCCTAGTGAGGCTAATCTGATAAAGGGAGTCAATTTGCTTTTCCTAATTCTTATGACCTGCCACTAAGAGTATGTTCTTAGGGAACCAGTTTTCCAGCACAGCACTGCTGGAGTCTCCCTTTTTATCCTTTTTGGACTTTGGATGCAGTGGTGGGTACTGAGGCATGCCTTAGGAGATTTTTTTCATGTTCGTTTTTCTTCAGGGGAAGGTGGCAAGTGGTTTGTCACACAGGCAGTTCAGAGAAATTAAATCAGGCTGTTTCTTTGATGTGCTCTGTGCTGAGACTGTTCTCATTTCATTGTCTTGGAGACATGGTAGAGATGATCACATCCTAACTGTACTGGAAGAAACAGTCAGCTGAGGAATTCTTGAAGAATTCAGTTTAGGAACATGTAATTTTTACTTGATTTTATTAGCATTTTGTATGATAATAGAGAGTTTTGTAGATAACTGAAACTTCTGAAATCAGTCATCTTTACACTTTTCAAGTCTGATTTCTAATTTCAAAATAATACATTTTAAAAGAAAATAATGTCGCTTGAGAAGTATAGTGCTTTTTGCAGTGCAAAGTGCATTGCAGAAAAACTATCTCAAATCATACTTTCTGTTTATCTGACATAAATAACTTTATTTAAGAGGATACATACAGTTAAAAAAAATCAATTATCCCTTTTAAAGAATTAATTGCATTGTTGTACTAAGTTTTTGTTAAGTTTTTCAAGGTTCTCCAGGAATTTTTTTGTATGTGTGAATTTTTAGATCTGTGCTTGCATGAGCACACTTTCACACAAATCACACCTTTTACTGTCTTCTGAGTATTCAAAATAATTATTACTACAGTGACCTAAATACATTAAGAAATGTAAAACAACATCATGCTACATTTTTATTTCTTCATTAAGTTCAGAAAGATTTTAAATGCTGGATAGGCACTTGATTAAGATCTGGTTTGATAGTTTAATATGTCAGAGTTTAAAGATTTCTTAATCTTATTTCTCCTATCAACTTAATACAATCTAGTCAGCCATAGGAAGAGTTAGCCTGAGAGGGCTTTGGAAAGATTTCTTCAAAGAAGAGATCTTCTCTGGCTGGAAAAGGAAATGTGTGAGATGCTCTAGGGTATGTTTTCATTGTGAAGGAGCTGGGCTGTATCCACCTCATCTTTTCTTTCTTTGCACTTTGTACTTGCGTCAGTGTTCTGTCTTCACTCAGACAGGAAGAACTGCTGCCCTCCTCTCGGAGGCCCGTGTTATCACAGAATCTGTTTCCACTGAAATGATTCACGAAGTTCCCACTGATTTCAGCACTGCAGGGCCAGACTGCTGGAGGGGAGTACATCTGCACCATCAGGCTGTGCTGGGCTCCAGGGGTGGTGCTTTCCATCCCGTGTACTAAATGTGTTTTCCTCCTGATTAGATTAGGTTGTGAATTCCAGGTATTGTCAGAACTGTAGTGTTTTGTAGAGCAGTTAAGTTCTTGTGACACTGTTCTCAAACTGGGGAGAAGTTCAAGTATTGATGATTTCAGCATTGTTTTTTGTACAGCATGCCATGTTTTGCATGTATGGAATTTTCTGGATTGGTTTGAATAAAATACTGACTTCTCTGCTGCTTAGTGGTGCTTGTTTATTCTTTGGGTTAGAACAGATATAAGTTAGTACTTCCCATTCCAGAGTGTTCCTCATTTAATAATTGGCTTTTTTCTGTGGTGAACATGTTAATGTGTTATAGTAATAAAGAAAAGAAGACATCTTGGGGAAAAATATTTAATAAAAGGTGATACTCAGAGCTTTTAAACCTTTCAGGGATATCGTCATGAGATGGAGCAAAAGGAGATGTTATCCAAAATAGGATATTAGTGAAATACCTCCTCCTTGACATTAGGAACTTATTTTTATTGTTCTTCATTATCATTAGTGGCAGTCTCTGCAGTAGCTTTCATGTGTTTGCCTTCCATATTAATCACATATTAAAATCCTTAAATGTTGCAGCGCCATTCAAGAGGAAAGCTCAAGAACAACAGTGGGCCAGGTGGATTAATTTTGCTTGATTTAAAAGTCTACAGTTAAACATTTAAATATATTTTTTCCCCTTTGAGTCCCTTTATATCCAGTGGAAAGAAATATACAGCCTCACAGGGCCATTTATATGCATTGTCTTAGATAGGTATCTTAGAATGAGTTGAATCAGTCTGCCAAGGTGCCTAATTATTTCCCTTGAGTACAAAGGAAGCTCAAGGTGACTGCCTGGCAGTTAACCTCAAATGCTGAAACAGAGCATGTGACTTCCACTCTCATAGATGGAGATAAGTATCTTTAAAAAGCTTAAATGTACTGAGAGTTAAATAAATCCCTTCTAACAATACTAGAGGGTAAAAAAGAAATATGGATCAGATAACACAACAGTGACTCTTAATTGATAATACCATAAGATACGGGATTTTAAAAGTTGTCACGGAGAGAGATAAAAAGCAAGTGGAACAGTTTACTCTTCTTATCCTCAAAGTTGTATGAAGTTGTCTGAGTATCTGTTAGTTTTAGAGATCAAGATCAGAGAGGCATCATTGGAAACTTGCTTGCCCACACAAGGTAAGTTCCCTCCCAATCCTAAAACCAAGAGAAAGGACGTAAAATACTAGTGTTGAGGTGCTATCTTAATTTATTTTGAGTTCATAGAATAGCCATGAAACTATGACTGTAGTTAGGACTGGGGCACAGGAAAGCAGAAGCATGTGGGCTTGGTTTGTTGGCAGGTTGCAGGAACCACGTGTTTATTGTAGTTCACTGTCCTGTTAAGGTGGAGTTTCTCAGATGTGCTGGAGTCCTTGGGCTGTGGTATCTCCAGAGGGGCTGGTGGGCATGGATGACTGCTGAATCCTGCCAGATGTGCTGCCTGGCTCTGAGAGCTGACTTCCTAAGAGCCACAAGGCTAGGAGCTGTAAGGGTTGTAAAGGATAAATGATCAAAGGGAAAGATTAGATGTGGGGATCAAGCTGCCTTTGGTTTCACAGAGCAGGAGATTCAGACTTCAGTGGGTTTCTAGGTCTGTAAAGCTGGCGGGTCTGGAACAAGGCCTGGAGAGCAAATACTGGTGGTATTTGGTAGCTCTAACAGTAACCTGCCTTCAGTGGGACAGGTTTGCCGTTGTGTCTAGCAGCAGAAATAAAAACTCAAAAGCTTCCTGAGTTAGGATGCTGGCTGTGCCACTTGCGGGAAGCAGATTACACTGATCCTGTTGGTGCACTGGCACTGGGCCTGCAGCGCCAGCTCGGGGCAGGCAGCACGGGTGTTCCCAACAGCAGGAATGTGTGAGCCTGACTTAAAACAGCCACGTCCTCTGACAACACATCCTACACCCTAAACTGTTCATAAGGCAAGCTTACCATGGATCAGAGATTCGAACTAATCTACAGACCTTCACAGAAACCACTGTCTGGTGTAGATACTGGCTCTCATCCTGCCTGTGGAGGGTGGATCCTCCAAGCCCTGCCACAGGACAGGGGCTTGAATTGAGTTAGGGTTGGGGCTTGGGGTGTGGTTGTGGGGTGGGAGGCCTGGCAGTGTCTCTGGATGGAAAGGTGACCTGGCATGTGTGGGCAGGACAGACTGCTGGAAGTGAGGGAGGGGGACTCCCAGTCACAGGATGGGCAGGCTGGACAGTTCGACAGATGCAAGTTTAGTATGAGAAATTTTTGAATCAGTACATTTTCTGTGAGCACAGAGGACTAGGGAAGGTGGATGCAGATGTGAAAGGCTGTTCTGAGGGGATATGTATCTCTGGGGGTTGGGAATATAGGGGAGATATTAATGTGTGAGAAAGGAAGCCTTTTTGTATATATGGAAACTAGTCACAATACCTAGCAAGAAAATAACCTTTTAACCTCCATGTGGCAAATTAGACTCTTCAAACTTGTAGCCTTATTTTAGGAGAGTGGTTATGCTTAGGAAGGCCAAGGAATGTAGTTCAGTAATGTGTTTGTAGTCAGCATTGGAGGAAGGTGCTAAACCTGAGCAGGACTGTGGGGCAGGTGAGGGAGACGTGATATTACTGTCACCCTAACAAAAGGCACACTTGCCCAGTCCTTCAGCCCAGCTGCTCCTGAATACTCATCTGTGTTTGCAAATAGGCAGCAGGAGCACTCCCATTTTGCCGTTGTGCACTGCCATGGAGCTGTGGCAGGTGATTCCAGTATTGCTCAGAAGACTTTGTGGGCTGTTTGGGAATCATGGAGTTCATTAGCGAGGGAGTTAATGTTGATGATGTGTGCTGTGAGTCTAGTCCACTACTGACACGTTGTGAATGCTGGGGATGGGAAGAACACCTCAGGCTTATCGTATGTGTTTGCTAAGGGAAGCTACTTAAGATGGTCTATTCCTGCATAAAGATCTTTCAGACCACATGTATTTCTCATCCGTAATGATGATAAAGAGTAATAAAAGCATATTAATGAAATAATTTAAGAAATAGTAAGCAAATATTTAAATACACACTGTATATAATTAATTCTGTCATTGCATACAGTAGCAATAATACCGGTGTGCTGCTCTGGGCCAGCTGCAAAGGTGTGGTCCCATGTTGGTACATGTGGTGTTATCTGCCAGTGGAAGTCCCACCTTCCTGCTCTGCCAGGTGCTATTTCCTGTCTTGGGAAGTATGGTGACTCTGTTCTATTTGTTGGTCACTGGCAAGCAACAGACCATAGTTAGGTGGTTTAATTGCAAAGAATTCAGGCAGATCTTTATCTGTAGCTGCAGTGGCAGCTTGAGTAATACTGTTCTCCAGCTTAACTGGTAAAAAGTGGCTGCTGCTGCTGCAAATATTTGTGTAGAGATTTAACTTCACTTTCTCTAAGCAAGGCAAACAAGCTCAGCTGCTCCCCTGTTAAAGGAAAATGTTCAAATAAAGAATTTTTGTGGCTCTGTGTCAGTGCTCTTGGGGACAGTTTTGAAGACAGCTGCTTCTTGCTGATGGTGATCATGCTGTGGTGTTTTGGAAACTTACAGGACAAAATGTGTTTTGGCAGTAGCGGAGTGCAAAGCATTCCAAGATGGGAGCCTTGTTAAGGCGAGGAGTTGGCACTGAATGGCAGACTCATGTAGACATCTGAGATCAGGCAGAACATTTCCATTTAATTGTGATCCCCAAAATTATTTTGGTCGATACAACTGCTTAAACATATCAACATAAGGCTCAAGATTTTCATTACAATGTAGCATTCACATGAAAACACTTTAAGCAGCATAACATGCTTAATATTTGACAAAACATCCCCCAAAAATCTGTACAGAATTATTTTGATACACAGTATTTCTGGAACAAGATCTGACCCTTACAACACTAAACACAAAACTCCTTTTTGTCAGTGGTTAACAGCTGGTTTTGGTGATGTGTTTGTCATTAAAACTCTAGCAACAAATGCTTTTCAAGGTGTTCAAGACTGAGATATAGTTCTATATAATCTATACCTTAAATGAAGATTCTGCTTCCATGGTTTCATACATTTATTTGATGGAGTATCAGATTACACAGTCATAAAATTCTATTTACTATTTAAAGTAAAATGATAAATGTTATGAAAAAATACCTTTATTACATCGGTGATGCTTTAACTAAAGTGAATATTAAGACTATTAACCAGGAGTTGAAAGTTTTAGGCCCTGATATTGAAAGCACTTCTATATGTCCTTAACTTTACATGTAAGGAGTCTCCCTGGCAGCAGAGGGACCACTCTGATGGGCAATGTTAAGTGTGTGCCTATGGTGTGCGGACTGTGGGCCAAAGTACTCGGAGAGGCGCGCATGTGTTACACAGAAAAACATTCTCAGAACATAAATAAAATCTGACTTTTTAGTATATACATATATTGAAAACTAATATTCTTAACTGAAAGGGTATGTTTTCTCTTTCTCTCTTAAAAAGGCATATATTCCCATTTCACTCAGAAAGTGCTTATGAATTCTCAGCTCAAGAATTACCTCATCAGCTGTGAATCTAGCATTGACAACAAATCTAAGCCAAGAATGCCTTATCAGCAGGAAATACTGAGGGAAGAGAAGGCTGGCAATCATTTCTATATACCTTGTATTAATAACAAACCTTCTCATAGAGAAGAATACACTTTTAAATATTTTCAATCCTGACATATATACAATGATAAAAATTCACATTTTCATGCTTTAGTGAGACACTTTAAAATGCTACTGCAGGCAGCTCTCAGAGTAGCTGTGTCCAGTTCCTAGCAGCTGCCTCATATTCAGCTCTAGTACCAGAAGCTTAGACTCTTGATAGCTGAGCAGGGAGGGAGCAAAACCAATTCTACCAGACTGGGAAAGGGAAAGAAAAAAAGAAAAAATAGCAAGTGATGGGGTCTGTCTATTTCCAGAGGCACAGTAGCTCTCCTGTGTCCTACTACAAGACAAGGCAGTTCCTGTTTCCAGTCCCATCAGACCTGCTTTGTACCATTTCTGATGGCGGGGCCCAAGTGCAATGTCTGTTCCACACAGTCCTCAGTAGTCTGAAGGAAATGTACCCATCACACAGCAAGAGAAAAATAGCCCTTTGAAGCACAGCTGAACCCCTCTTCCCACGAACGGGCAGAACACCTATCTATTGCACCAGTTTTTCCAATGTACCAGGAAGTATCCCCAGGGTTGACGCCTTTCACGGCTACCTATATGCACTTTTCTGACAAATTCAATGTCTCTGTGGGGAAGGTGACCTGGAGAGGGCCACTCTTGGCCGCAGAGCTGGCCCCGCCACCAGAGCCGACCTCGCTCACCAGGAGGGCGCTCTCGGAGTCCTGTCCCTGCGAGGAGTCCGAGGTGTCGGAGCTCCGCAGAGTCCGTACCGAGGTGGTGTCGGACTGGGCCGGGCTGGCGCTGGGGCCCGGCAGCAGCACCCGGCCCCCGGCGCTGCTCTCGCTCAGCTCCGGAGGGTACAGCAGCGTCTGGGAGGTGCTGCTGATCTCCCTCAGCTCGCGGGAGATGAAGGACGGCGACTGACTGGACATGGCAGAGGAGGTCCTGCGCCCGTCCACGCAGTTGAAGTTGCCCCCCGAGCGCTGCCTCCGAGCCCCCCCGATGCGGCAGAAGAGGCATTTGATCTTCTCGATGGCTTTGCTGAGCACAGTCTTGCGCAGGAGGATGTAGATCCACGGGTCCAGGATGGGGTTCACCGAGGCAATGCGGATGGCTTGCAGGTCAGGGTTCTGCCTGACATCTTGCACCGATTCCGGCCGGTACAGCTGGTTCACGAAGACACGGACCTGCCCAAGGAGATGGGGGAAAAGGAAGACACAATTACATCATTGGATCAGGAGAGAAAAGCTTGCACTTCAGAGCAGAGACCTAGATGTGCACATGTCAGCTATGAGAGAAGAGGAGGCTGGCAAAGTTAGGTATCTCAGATTGGCAGCCATGAATTTGCTTTTGGAAACAGCAAAAAAAATCAGATTAATATTTTAACACCTTTGTTACGTGTAGAAAAGGACTGGCTTTTTCTCTCTTTCACCTCATAATTAATCCCTGAACCTCCAAATTTTGGCTGGTGTCTTTAAAAATTCCCAGGAACAAAGATGTAGACCTGTATCCTGCTTCCTTGGTATACCTCAAGTTGCATGCAACCTGCAAAGAGCTAACTGCCTGGGGGTACCTGATCAGTTCCTCTAGCAAAGGTCTAATAATCACTTAGAAATGAACCGAAACACATGCAATAATCCAAGTACACGAGACTCTGCAAGCAAGTCCAGAGCTGTCGATTCCCAAGTTTAGAAATGTATTTTCCTGGCACCTGTCCTTACTGGAATTGTTTATATAACCACAAGTGTTTGCTTGCTGCAGCATGGTTTAGGAAAACAGAAGTGTAAAAAAAAGAAAAGGGGGGAAAAACCCCATAAAATACAGGTTGCCTAGCTAGGAGATTTTTAACAGGCCAAGATAATGGGATTATTTCACCACTGGACTAGAGTACTCTGTTCTATACGAGCCAGCATTTCAGTTTTACTTACAACAATACTAACAAAGTGGTCAAAAGTTTAGGATTTCAAAGTTGATGAGTGAAGTGACTATTTACTTAGCGATTCTAGATTATGCACAAATTTTAAAACTGAAGGGCCCTGTCTTCTTCAGAGAAATGTATTCAGCTTATATTTCTAGTTTCTTCATCAGCTGGCCTCTCTCCTCGTTTAGAAGCCAGTTTTGTAAATACTGTTGTGAGTAAAGCACAGCCCAGTTCTTGGGTATCATCCTTCCAGTGCCACAATGGCATCACAGGAGTTTGTTGGGTTGATTAGTCTCAAATAGCTCTTCTTCATTTTAGCAAGACCTAAGCATTGTCCAGTTAGAGAGAGGCTTAGGAAAGCCACTGAAAAGTGGATCACGGAAGATTCTATTTTCTTCAGATTCCTTAAGGAATGTCAAAATAGATCCCTTAATTACATTTTTATCTAATACAGTAAAAATCTAGTAGCACAATTAAGAAGAAGTTTTTAGAATCTCATCCTTGGCTCCTTAAATGAATCAAGGCCTGCCTAGCTGTGAGGTTACAGACACGGAGGCAAGCAAGCATTTAAATAAATGAGCCAAATTAGAACAGCCCTCATTAGTAATATTTTTAGAAGCCCTGCATGTGAAGCCTTCCAAGTCTGGTGAAAAACTTCACAATTCTTGAGGAATTTTCTTGCAGGAGGGCAATGTGGTGGCATTCAGCCTTGTCAGTATTCAGAGATGGAATGTTCTCCAAAGCTATCTGTGGTATGTTTGGAATAATGCAGAGTTCCTCTGTGGAAGCCCTGTGCCTGCAGTAACTCTCAAATGGTCTGTCAAATTGACTGATTGTATTTTCTTTCTCAGTACTTTTCTCTAGGTTTATGGGTAACCTAGTGAACTCTAGATATGGGAAAATCTTGAATTTATAAAGCAATATAGTGATGCCAGTTTTATCCAGTTACTTTCCTAATGATTTATAATACTGCAGACTTCTTTCTGACTAATTTCTTGGCCTTATATATCTTTTAGGCCAAACATGCCATTCAGGTGCTTCAAAGAGTATTCCTATGCATGATGAACTTATTTTTATGGCTTTAAAAAAAAAAATTTTGTTAAGAATCTTTCCTTTATTTTTAATATTTCGCTTTATTTTTAACTATTGTAGGCATAATTTTATTACTCATTATTAATTTTATTTATAAATAATTTCATTATAATTTTATTTATAAAATCTTAATCCTACTGTTTTATTTATAATTGTGACTGTTTGTTCTGTAAGCGACTTTCCCTACTTATGCTGCAAATAAATGATTCGTAAATAAACGATTGAGAAATAAATTGTTGCTCCTGGGCAGGCCGCTAGATGGCGGGGCTGCCCCGCGGCGGGGGTGGATCTACGCGCAATATGTGTGTATTTGTATAATGTGTACGTATGTATAAGGTGTATGTGTACGTATGTGTAATATGTATTTGTGTATGTGTATAATGTGTACATATGTACAATATGCATGTGTATATGTGCAATATGTATGTGTGTATAACGTGTATATATGTACAATATATATGTGTATATATGTAATATGTATGTATTTCATGCGTATATATGTGCAATATGTATGTGTGCATGTGTAATATATATGTGTGTATGCATATTTTGTGTATATATGTACAATATGCACGTGTATATATGTAATATGTATGTGTTTGATGTGTATATATGTACAATATTGTGTGTATGTGTATAATATGTATATATGTACAATATGTATGTGTGTATGTGTATAAGGTGTATATGTGTACAATATGTATGTGTATATATGTAATATGTATATGTTTAATGTTTACATATGTACAATATGCATGTGTCTATGTGCAATACGTATGTGTGTACATGCATGATGTGTATAACAAATCCACCCGGACCACACGACCAGAAGGCACACTTTGAAGACAGCTGAAGAAATATTTCCCAGTTCAACTTGGAGACCTGGCTTGCTTTTTTTTTGGTGTTTTGTTTTTTTTTTTTTTTAACTCAAGAGCTATAGTTACACGTCAGTGATTTAATAGTCGGATTGTTCTTTTGATAAGCAGCACGTGAAATTGAGGTACCTATTCCACCTCTCTCTGCTACCTGGCAGACTTTATGGAAAGGCAAAAATGTCTCCAAGTGTTCACTCTGTGGCTGAAAAGAAGGGCTGAAAAGGACTATTGCTAATGGTACAGCACAGCCTGTTTTATGCTATCTCTGCATGCTTTATTTCCTTTTGACAGCTATGCAGCACGTAGAAGTTAACGATTCACAGAGTGGACCTAGTCAGTGAAAACTCTGTACAAAACTGTTTCTACTTCCCAGAAGAGTCCCATAGAAAAGCTCCCCAGAATGTCATATGCATTTATCAATTCAGACCTATTGCTGGCTTACATTAATCACAATAGGGTAAAAATTTATCCGTGTAGGAATCTAAATTCTATCCTTCTTTACTTACTGGTGAAACAACCTTTAGTAATGTATTACTTAAAATAATGGCAAGAGATGTACCCTGTTTCAGCTACAAGTCCTCTGCTGCAGAAGGTAACACAATAAAAAATATTGCCTGTCATCTTCTAAGCAAGTGCTTAAGTGGAATCCACTACTAAACTAGTTATCTAATCCCATGCTTGGATTTGTGCAATTTGAAATCCTAATTAAAGAAGGCAGCAAACTAGAACAATTCAGATCTCTAGAACACAGAGTTTGTATGTTAGCTTTGCAGCTGTAGAATCCAGACAACCTATCTTAAAAGCACTAGCAGTTTATTTGCAATTAAGAAGTATACAGCTCTAAGGTACGTGAAGTTTATGCTCAAGACAGGCACTTCTAGGCAGAGTCCTTGTGCTGTATGTGCTTTTCCTTTTTACTGATTACAGATGCAAGTAATGATTTCTAATCCTGTGAAGCATTATAAAGAGACTTTTATACTTACAGTCACACTTGTAATTGTTCCCACAGCTTCCACCTGCCCTCAAAATCTCCCCACATACTGATATGATAAATTTTAAAAACATATGGTAGTAAGCAGGAACAAGTTTTTCAGCTCCACAAGCCAATAACCCTTGCCCTATTGTCTGCTCGGTGACTACTCCACTGCCAAAATGTCATGTCTGACACCTTGCAGTTGGCTGTGGACAGTCCCTGATATTAAAAAGTTGAAACCAGCCAAGACAAAAGAAGATCCCATTTTAGATCAATTAAACATCAAGTTAGAAACTCCTGATACAATCAACAAGATGTACACCCTGAAACATTACATTTTATTTTTCATATCCTCATAATTTAACATCAGTGTTCAATGAAAAAGATCACACACATAAAAGATTTTAAGAGTAACTAGCAGACTGCTGGAGTGAATTACAGACTGAGTAATGTGTGCCTATTTACTCTTGAAACAGCTTGGTGTTTTTAGAAAGGCCAGATAAAAATTTCTTCTTGACAAAATCCCTCCTCATATAGCTTATTCCCTATATTTTACACTATGCAATTCTAATTTCTAAAAAACTCAACAAATTTTAAGAGATGACATAACCCATGTGGAGTAGAGACAAGAGTCAGCACATAAGTTATGTATTTTTCTTACTTAGTTTTTAAACAATTTTCAGATTCATGTCTTTCACACTGTTTTCTGCACCTTGAGAAGACACCAGGGTATATAAAAGGTTTCCTTTCACAATTTCTTTTCCATTCATCTTTTCTTTCCTTGATATATTTGATCAGCCTTCAGTTCTGTCAAGTTAATTCAGCATTTTGCACAACCTTCCATAATTTTGTTACACCACTTGTTACTTTAAAATTTTGCTGATTTTATGAATAACGACTAAAACTCTAAACAACCCTACTTGTAAATCATGTGCTAAAGCATCTCATTATTAAAAACTGCTGTTTTCTGTGACTCAGTTATTTCAGGGCTGCTTAATATTTCAAGCCTTGAAATTTTTTCTATCAAACCATAGCAAGTGGATCCTGCTGAATTGACCCCATCTGCTATCTTATTATCTTGTGGAAGTGTTTCTTCTAAAACGTTAGAGGTTTATGTGGCTCTTTCAGAAGCTGCTTTTCTTTGAGTTAAGTGATGGTTTATTGAGCTGCAATTATCAGTGGGAAGTCAGCTCAACAAAATAAAACTTCAGTCACAAAGCACCCTCTGAGCCTGCTTCGTGTATCTGAATCCTGCTGGCACCACCACCTCACCACTTTTATCGTTCTTGACGACTGCTGGGCTGACCTGCTACAGGTGAGCCTCTCACTCGGTGAGGACTCTCTAAAACTCCTCCGAGTCATTAAAATATATTAGTAATCTACCTACTTCTGCTAGTGGCTCTTTCTAGGGATTTATAGCATAAAGCTGTCACTTCTCTGAGTTTTCCCATTCCCCAATCAGTGCATGCATCCAGAGGGCTTAACACAGCAGCACACACGGCAGGTCATCGTGGCACAAAGCAGCAAATGTGGCTGTGGCTTATTCCCCAGAGGGAAGCAGAAGACTTTAAAAAAACTACTTAACAATGAAGAAATTTAACCACACTGGACACCGTGATGATGTATATATATGTGGTTATTTGGGTTTGTTTTTTTAGAAAAAGGCTCCTTTTATTTTTAGTCATCCGTCTAAATGAAATGAGAGTCTCTTCTGTCATTTTAGATAGAGAGAATTCATACTGCTTAAGCAGGTAAAAGCTAACTTATGTGAACATTCCCAAGGTAACACTCTGCCTTTGTACAAAGTGAAATCAAGGTCTGGGAGAGCTGTACAACTTTATCACCTGCACCTTTGCATGCTTCTGCTATATGCAAGTTTTTCACTAGCTACTGTTTAAATAATAAACCATTTGCCCCACCCAGGTTCATTAATTTTAACTCTCAACAATCCAGTTCCCTTTCTGGCAAACCCTCCCTCTTGGTCCCCCAAACTTTTTTTTTTTTTTTAAATATTGTGTAAAAGACTGCCTAGGTTCAAATGGGTATAAACTATTTCATTTTGCATTTCACATTCATACTTCTCAGCATTCCTCTAACTGCTTTGCTACAGGATAAGGCTTGGCTTGTTTCTGAAACTGAAGTGCATCACATCATGACACTGTATTTAATTCAGAGAACCAGTTCTCTGCATTTACCAGCATCTCTTTTGAAAATGCAATATTGTTCTTTGGTGAAGTAGCTGTTTTGATTCTAATCAAATCAAGTACTGTCACCCCTCAGTACTTGTCGGGGTTTTGGCCACCTGGTGCATCCCAGTGCAGCAAGTCAGCTCACCCCTGCCATTTCTGGAGCTGGACTGCGGGGCAGGCTGGCACAGCGCTGTCTAAGGCATGTGCTCCTCCCGGGGACACCCTGTCTGCAGCTCAGACAGCACCTCTCGACCTCCGTCGGCTGTCAGGCGATGAACACAGGGCACCATGCTCGGTCATGCCTCGGCACCACACAAAGTGACAACACCGAAGCACAGGAGATGGCCTCAGGTACCGGCCGGGACCCTGGTGCTGCAGCACAGCCACACTTCACTGCTCCTGTTTATGTCAGTAATGTGGCAGCCCTGGCCCAACCCTTGTGATTACAGCTCCTCTGAGCAGGGGGACAGACTCGCTGACAGCTGAGTCCTGTTCTCATGCACTTCTCTAAACTTCCTTACAGTGATATACATTTGCCTCTCCAGCTGGCCAGATCTATTGGACATACATTGCACTCCCTCTCTGTGACAAAGGGATCACCCTACTGACAAGAAACTTCCCTAAAAAGTCCTTCTAAAAACACCTTATGTCTGACAGCCATTGCTTGAGTCCGTACACTGTTTTGGTAGATGGCAAATAAGGCAAGCCAACTATTTGTTTAATGTCTCTGAGCCAGAGTAGGACAGGATTTTGACAAGCTTTACTATGGTGGCTGGCAAGCAAGAACTGAGCCTCTAGCTGACGGATTTGGGTTTTTTTGTCTTTCCTGAGGATAAGGTGGAGGAATAGGAAAAAGTGGATCCTCCGTGTTCAATTTAATGACACTATTTGTATCAGGTATTTCAGAAAATTAGCAAATGGTTAGTTGTAATGTTGTTTGACATTTCGGCATGATCTCAAGGTTTATGTGGGCCAGATTCCTCCAACGCTCATTTCACTGAGCAACACACCGACAGGTGGTTCCACTGAGTTCACTCCTCCCACTGTGTGGGGAACTCCTGGAAGGATGCCTGTGTGGGATCTACCCCAGAGATGGTGCATGCATACCTGAGAAGTGGAAGCTTGGCTTAGGTTTTGGTTGTGAAGAACTCTGTATGTTGCTAGTGCCAAGTGAACACAAACAACCCTGTCCTCCTTTTGCACATCACGGACTGTTGCACCCTTCAGCAACAGCATGCACATTTTTAAAATACACTAAACAGCCAGAAATGCAGGCCAGACCCAAACATCACTTATCACAAATTAATTTTGCAGGTGAACTTTAAAGTGCCTTTAGCTCTCAGTAGGGTTTTGCTATGTGGATTTCAGTTGAAGAGTGGGACAATTATTGAGAATTTTTGGTGCTCTATTTTAATAAAGCAAAGAAGTCCAGGACTTGGGATAAGCAGGTTTCTTTTTGAGTAAATGTAAATCTACTCAACTTTCTCTTACCATGCATGTATGCTAACAATCTTTGAATTATTTTAACAGTTTGTGACACCGACTATAGGCGCCACAAATAAGCACCTATTCCAACAGGAATCTGTCTGACAAACACAGACTAGGAGGAGAAAAGACTCTGCAGTAAGGGTGATGGGACAGAAGAAAGGTTGCATGATGTTACTCACCACCAGAGGAATGGAGCAGATGACCATGACCAGGGAAGTGGCAATGAGCAGAATAACCATCTGGATTTCTGCTCCAGCCATCCGACGGAAGCTCCGGCGTCTGCGAAAGTCAGATAAACGGCTGGAGGTGGTGTCTGTCCCCAAGGACGTGCGTCGCATGAACTGGCGGTGCATGCGAATGAGGGCCACGCACACCAGGATGTTGCAGATCACGGTCACCAGGATCAGGAAGGAGCTGAAGCCCGCGTACATGTAGGAATATGCCGCATGGGTGGACACGTTTGTTCGCCAGTCTATGAAACACCAAGTGTAAGGGTACTGCAAAGTAGATTTGCCGAGCCCCATGCTGGGGAGGGCGCAGAACAGCACGTTGGAGGCGTAGATGGCAAAGAGCGTGAGCCCTGCCAGCTTCTTGTCTACGTAATGGTTGTAGAAATAGGCATGGTTGATAGCCAGGTACCTCTCTATAGACATGGCACAGATAATGCTGAGGCCAGAGAGCCCAAAGAAGAGGAGGATGAAGGAGCTGTACTCACACAGTGCAGCTCCTCCTGGCCATTGGTTCTGCAGGTAAGTGGCAATTGTCACCGGACTCACCAGGCAGGTCCCCAAGAGATCGGTGACTGCCAGTCCACAGACCAGCGTGTAGAAAGTGGTCTCCTTCTGCTCCTTCCTGGACTTGCAGAGCACCACGATGGCTATGAGGTTGCCCACCACGCCGACGATGAACATGACAGTGGGGATGGTGGGGGGCTTCCCCCCTTCGGCCCCGCTGGCGGTCCCGTTGGCGGAGCCGTTCGCAGGTGGCATGATGGTGGGGTCGAATGACATGATACCCACGCTTGCAGCGGGCGACTTCACAGACGGCAAGATCGGGTCCGCAAGGAAAAGCCGAGTAAGGGAGGGGAGAGAGTTGTACAGTGCGAAAATAAAAATTCAAATGGGCGAGAAGTTATTAAAATAAAAAGAAAGTGGTGTGCTTCAATTAAAGAAAGAAAAAAAGTCCTAAAATGGGGCCGAACCGGGGTGCCGTCTGTCAGTCACCGACCGCAGCCGGGGGAGCCGGGGCTGCCTCTT
>VZRO01002734.1:236801-283629 GCA_013397915.1 Daphoenositta chrysoptera
TTTTTTTTTTATATTTTTAGGAATTCTAGTTTCTACTAATATTACTAGCATTATTACTAGCACTTCTGGCACATTTCCTTTGTTCTTGATAAAACATCTTGATGAGTGGGGGCTATCCCAGGGCAGGAAATTTTTGTGGAGTGAGAGCAGTCCTGTCCCATTCCTGTTCTTGTTGTGTGCCGCTCCAGGAGAGAGCTGCAAATGCCCCTGCCAGGGGACCCAGGGGTGGCCTGCATGCAGGGCACCTCTGAACCCCCACAGGACACTATCTGTAGCACAGCTCTGTAATTTACTCCACAGTCATGTGTTCCGTATTAGTCAGTATGCTACTGAGGTTTGGGGGTTTTTTTGTCTGTTTAAACGATGCTATTAATCTTTGTAGTACACTGGGGTTTTCCTCTGTAATAACATTTGTCACTACCCTAGTACACAATTCTATTTTAGCAGTTTTGAAGTCTGCATTAATTGTTAAAATACTTAAAATACTTCAATTTATTTTTCAAACTGTTTCTTTGGAACCTTGTAGGTTTAAATAGCTTATGCTTCAACTGTTGCTTATAATGTTTTCTCTATCTATCTATCTATCTATCTATCTATCTATCTATCTATCTATCTATCTATTTATTTTTAAGTTGGCAGTTTTTACTTGCCTTTTGAAGGCCAACAGCAGAAATGGGAAGTTCATAGAAGTGCACTGATAAATAGCTGTCAACATATTTTCTTTTTTTAGAGCTCTTAAAATAATTTTGACTGTTTCAGGCATTACCTGATGCGTTACACGTAGCAAGCTAAGCCAGACCCTTTGCAGAAAAAAATGTTTTGTTATGAAAAAAATGTCAAATTCCTCTCGGGTACCAACTGTTACCTTCACTGAAGTAAACTAGTAATTTAGAATATATGCTGGATTAGTTGTACAGGGACCTTAGAATATACTTTGTTAATATTAGCAATTTGAATTGTATTTTTTAAACTTTCCGTGGCTGGTGCTGAGTGCTGTTTCATTTTGTTGTGGGGAGGTTCAGTGATCGACAGCTGTGGTGGAAGCAGAAGCAGCCCAGCAGGAAGCAGTTATGTGGCAGGTCCTGTTGCAGTCTAGCTGTTCTGCAGATTTTCCATGAGAGATCATAAGACTGAAGACCCTTTCCAAGAATCCTGGCTGTAATTCTGTGACAGTATCCGTGTGCCAGAAATTTCAACAAAGTAGCAGGCTTTCTTGTGGTTGTTATTTTGGGGTTTTTTTTCGGGTGGTGTGATAGTGCTCTCTCAGGGTGTGAAATACACCCATATTCTGTGGATTTGAAGAAAAAAACAGAGCTGTGCATTTCTGTATGAAAGCTGAAACTTTTATCAGGTGTTAAAAGCTGTGTACTAAAGGCACCTGTGGTGAAATCAGGACCTGTGATTTTTGCAGCTGGTTTAACAGTCATGGAAGGGGTTTAACTCATGATATGGTTTTGTAGCATTCCTTTCTCTGTCGTCATACTTGGCTTCATTTTTTTATTCAACACCTCCACGTAAAATAAACTGTAGTTTCTTTGGAAAGTATACTGCCTATGTACAGATTGTGTTCTGCTTCTGTCCTGGTGAAGTGGTCCAAGAAGACGGTCAGTAATTTTGAGGTGAAATTTGTTTTCTTCCATGAAGGTACCTGGACCATTTTGGAAGGAGGGCAGAATCCTTTAAAGTATGTGCTGGATCTCTATGCCAGCTTTGCAGCATGAGATCTGTCTTGGGCAAGTGATTTGGGGATAGATGTGAGTTACAATCAGCTGAAAGTTTAATAGAAGTTTCTTCTTGTACCACCCTGCCCAGTGTGGGGCTGGACTTGAAATTGTTCCCAGCTGTCAGGATGGACTAACAAGCAGTGAAGTGCAATGGCTCTTTTGTTACCTGGTGGAAGAATTATTTGAATAAATGCTAAGGCGGGGCTCTTTGGGAAAGATTTTTTCTGTTTTATAAATGCTTGCTACTGCAGTTATTCAGAAACGGTTTGTACACTGTGTAACTACTGTATGTGATTAACTCTTGTGTGGAGTGAATTATGTCACACTAAGTATTGAATTCTGAAAGATTCCTGGACCAAGAAAAATAATACAAACCAACAAGTTACTGGGTATTATCTGTTAATCAGCAGCTTTGTTCTTAGAAAAATCTACTAAAGCTCCTTGAAAAAAAGGCTAGTTTTGTGGGAGTGATTCATGTATTAGGTGAGTCAGTTATCTTTCACCAAGAGGACACTGGCTGCAAAATCACTGGAATAAGCTCCAGCTTTAGTAAGTCTGCAACAAATGACGAACTGTATTTGTAGCAGAATGTTTTTAAGAAGGTCTGCAAGAAGTTTTCAAGGAAGTTTTCTTGCCTGTAAATTCTCTGTTATTCCAGCAGAGGGTAGTTTATCCTCTAGGAAGCTAGGTGTGTTGAAGGAATGATTGGGAAAGGTAACTTAATGATTTCCATTTCCTCTTGTTTTAGATAGGGCAATAAAAATTAACTTCAACAGACTGACCTCATCAGATTAACAAATACTAAAACATACTGTTAGGCTAGGGTATGTTCTTAGGCTGGGACTGGAAAAGGCAGCCAAATTCAACAGTAGTCCCATTTCTGTGCTGCTACCAAGGGCTTCATTTGCCCTTCAAGAATTACTGCAGTTTGTTGTGCTGACAACGGTTGCATTATCAGCCTAAGAGCTACTTCACTTTCATTTGCCAGCGAGTGAAGTAAATACAACGTGAAGCATTTTTTATTTCAAATACATAAAATCACTCTAGTTGAAGAGTGTTTGGCTTGTTTGCAGTTGCTTAAAAGCCCTACTTTTCTTCCACTGTACCCACTGCTGCAGCAGCTGATGTCCAGGAGAATATATGTTTGCAGGTTGTTGTGGTAGTAGCCACCTGCAGCTGCTCTCTGCTCTGCTCAATGGTGGTGGGTGTTGACTGGGGGATGCTCTTTCTATGGTCTCCTGTGATATTTTAAATCGGTCATCAGGAAGCAGACCTGAAGTAAGCTTTTGTGGCTGTCAGTCCTGAGGTGCAGCAGAAACGCTTCTGACATGAGAGCATGAGTGAGGGCAGTGATGACTGAATATTTGAAAGGGTAGCAGAAGAGATGTGAGGATCCCTAGTTGTTCTATTGCCACATTTCAATGAAGCCACATTACTCAGAGTTTGTTTCCTTTCAAAGCAGTGTTTCATCTCCTCATGGATATTGGCCTTTTTGCCTGATTTCTAAAAAGAATATACTAATATTTATCTTTATCTTAGTGAGAGGTGTAATATGGTTAACACTATGTTGCATATTTTAAACTTCTGTATAATTTGCTCTAAAAAAAAATCATCAAGGAGCATTCCTGTAAGAACCTGTAAATATGGTCAGTGTCAATCATGTCCATGCTTCCACGGCTAGCTTGATTGATCTTGGTGTTACTTTCACTTGGAGCTTTCCCTGTAGTGCACAGAACTTCTATTTTTGTCTTTTCTTTCTTTTTTTTTTTTTTTTTTTTTTTTTTTGTTTGAGTCAGATAGGCCTGTAATTCAAATCTAGCTGTATCCCTCTGTTACAGACTTTCCCCCCCTTTTCTAGTTTTGAATTTGCTTTCAGAAATGACACAGTATCGTTTTCTATTTATCATTTTCTATTTATAGTTTTCTATTTATTGGGTAAAAAAGCCCTGACTATATCAAGGATGCATAATGTGTCTAAATTCTTTATTTTGGAGCAATACAGGTATAACCAGTTAAATTGCTTCTATTTTTTACACCAATATTCTATATGATCAAAAGAATATAGAAAAACTTTTGCATGGATCAGTAGAAGACATATGTCATACTATCTACCAATTATACAAGAAGCCTAGGCAATTAATCTCTTATTGCAGGCACTTTGGTAAGCTATTTTACTAACATGGGATGATTCCAGACCTGAATACCAATCCAAGATCACTTTTGTCTAAACACCAGACTGACAAAAGAAGGAGGAGGAAGCCAGGATACTTTTCCAAAGTCATACGAAAGGTTAGTGCCAGATTTGCTACTTGCCAGTCCCTTGCAATCTCGTGGACTTTGTTGCTTTTCAAAGTGGAAATAACTTTGGAGGAGACAGACCCATTTATAGTTGATATAAAGTATTTAGTTTGAACTTTCTGGTGTTTCACTGGTAAGCAGTTTGCAAAGTGCTAATGCCTGGTTAATTGAGAGTGTAAGCTTGTCACACAGATGAGGAATGTCTGTGTTAGCAATTAATACATTTTAAATAGGTATAAGTAAACTTTGAACCACTGCACTCCATAAGAACAGTTCATCATTTATTAAAGATATGTATTAGCTTAGTAATATTTTTGAGATGTTTCTAAGTGAATAAATAGTCTTATGTACTTCTTAGATTTATATATGTTATCCATTATTTTGGCATTTGGCTATAGTAGAGTTACAGACTGGAACAAAAGTGAACTCCATTCTCTTTGGAAATGTAGATAGATAATAGTTTTAAATATTATACACATTGAATTCCTGATGCTGTTTTCTTCACCAGCTGGAAAGCCTCTCACTGTCGGAAAGGCATTCAGTATGTTTGACATTAAGGGTGGGGGAATGTTTGTGTAATTATAAATGTTAGACTTGCAAATACGCCTTTTGATTGCAACAGCCTGAACTTCCACATGTCAACAGGAATTTTAACTTCACAAGATAAACCTTGGTTTATGTACCTTGGCACCTTGCTCTTTTCTATATAATTTCAGTATGTGTATCGCCAAATTGTAGCCGAATTTTACGTGTGTGCACATGAGACATTTGGATAATGTCAGTGCTCTTGACAAACGTTGGGTTGCTACAGCTACTGTGTGCAGCTGTAACAGTTTTGGTATTGCGATGAAAGCTGAAATCGCACTGCAGTGAGTAATTACCTGTGATCTTACAGGCTTGTGATATCTTGTGCAGTGCTGCTGAGCCTCGGATTAATTCTAGAAGGGCTCTTGGTTGCTGAGGTCTGAGCATTTTCAAGGAGCTCTACGTGATTCTTTCCTACTTATGTAGCATGAAAACTTCAATGCTTTACAGTGTCTCCACAGTGCTTCACAGGTGGGTTATTTTTAATGGGGGGGGTATTATTTTTTTCTTTCAGCTGAAAGATTTATTTAAGAACCTGATTATGGATTCAGGAAGTGGAGTGGCTGCAGTTTTCATCCGATTTGAAAAGGAAGGAAAAAAGAAAGAAGATTGAAGCTGCAACCGTGTCATCTGAAGGATTGCACTTTAGGACTGTTTGCTTTAGTATGGTAAAGGAAGTGTCTGTGTCCTTCCCATCCTTTCATAGATAAAATGGCTTTTCATTTCCTGAATCCTGGGAATGATCTCAGAAAAATGAAAATGATAACCCAGGATATCTTAAGTATTTCTGTGGTATAGGAGACCCCTTGAGACATGCTGACAAGAAAGAAAAAGGAAAACAATGCAAAGGAGCAATGTTTCTTTTTGGATGATAAAGGCCTCTGGAGGTCTCAAAGGTTTATGCCATCTCTTTTGTAATTTCTTCCTGCATGTGTATCTGTGATATGCTTACTGCAGTAATGCTTCAGCCTCACCCACCTGAGCAGGTGCAAATATAGCAGTGTTGTGGGACACCCTCTCTGACATGGCAGATCTCAAAGGAATGTGTGATGTATCACTCAGTTCATGGACATGTATGCCATGTGGAGAGCATTCCTGCATAATGTCC
This sequence comes from Daphoenositta chrysoptera, assembly GCA_013397915.1. NCBI lineage: Eukaryota > Metazoa > Chordata > Aves > Passeriformes > Daphoenositta > Daphoenositta chrysoptera. The sequence continues at coordinate 242,517 of VZRO01002734.1, forward strand.
TGATGCATATTAATTAGACAAGCAAGATACTCATGTGATGTAAATCAGATCCTTTCTTGGAAATGTACTGATTCATATCACAAGTCAGAACTTAGCCCAGTATGCCCAGTATGTTAGAAATTACAATCTGTTTTACAGATAATCTAAACTATTTTTTGATAGGTTCAGGGAGAGACAATGTTTTATTTTAGTGATTAATGGTTAATGATGTTAATTTTATTACTGTGATGAGAGAAGGAATATTATCTGTAAAGGCTGTGGAAAGATGGTAGCTTTCAAGAGAACTGGTGGGGCATACAAGTTGTAGGAGGTTTGGTGATAAGACTGTAAATGTTGGAAGAGAGGAACACAATGGGAGCATGTGGAGAAGCAGAGTTTGAGAAAACTTGTTTTGTAGGTGCATTTCTTTTTCTTGGAACTTCGTTATTGAATATCCTAAAGGTGGTCTTCACTCCATTTCCTCATGACTTTCTGTTGGGTTACAGTAAATGCTCTCAGTCTGGGCTGCTCTGCCTTGTGTGCACCCAGAATTGTGCTGACCCCAAATGACTGAGGTATTTCCCCACTCTGTCCCCACAGTGACACTGTGCTTCTTGATCTCTTCGCTAAGCTGCTGGACACTAAACCTACAAAGAAAAGCACAAAAATTGCTACAGCTTCAAGCTCTGCTGTACCCCGGTGCTTGGTGTTTGTGAATTTGCATCATTAAGGTTAGATGATTAGGAAGCCTCTAGGAAAAGGTAAGTTATGTGGCAAATCCCAACAAGCTGAATGGAGAGCTGCTTGGGAGAGATCTTGAAAACGGGGAATGCCTTAAACAGTGTCATTGTCTGGGACCAGTGTCCTTCAAGGCAGGCTCCCTTTCCTGAAATTAGCCATATGGCCTTTTTTGTTCAAAACCCCTCACTGTTCTGTTGCTTGCCTGCCACTCCCAAGGCATGCTATGCACTACCTCAGCAGTTAAAAGGCAGCAGGCTTGCATTCAGTTCCTTCCTCTGCCTGAGGGAGCTCTAATCAGCATCTCCTATCTTCCAGGAAAGTATCCTGGCTATAAAATACTGAGGTGGGATGGTTGAAGTGTCTCCTCTTGAAGGTGTTTTGCTGTGCGTGGAATAATTAAATATTAATTGGGAGTGTGAAAGAAGATCAGTTTACAGATTAGCTCACACATCTGGGAGTAGAGACATGAGTTTTAAGCCCTAGCTCCAGGGAGTGCTTGTCATTAGTCCTGCAGAGTGTCATCAGCCTGGTTTTCTGAGGATGTCCTTGAGTGGAATGCCACATTTAGGGGAAGCAGCAGAATGTGGAACTATCTGTAGATATGAACAGAAGTGAAACTGATTAAAATTAAAATAGTACCAGAGATGTCAGCTCTCTTGAGCAATAGCAGCTGAGTGTGCTGATATGCAGGTTTAACTAACAGGGATGATGCTGAGTATCTAATTTTGGAACTTAAGCACCAAATTAAGCATCTAAATCCTACCTCTAGTATACTTATACAGATCTAACCATAAATGTCAATGCATGCTGAAAATGTGAGGTATTTTTACAGTCCCATGCAGCCTCTTGTGCTTCTGTCACTGCTTTTCTCCTTTTTGTGTTGTATGTATCTCTCAAACCTCCTCCTTGTGTCTCTCACTTTCACAGCTTTCCATTTCCATGTATGCTTCCATTTGTTCTATCAAGAATCCCTCAGTTCCTTTTTGCTGGATTCCATGTCTAAAACTGCTTCTTCAAATACACTGTGCCGTGTATCAAAGCTGATCGTCTTACCACTGGTTTCTGCAGGCTGTTTTTAGCTTTCATCACTTCCTTATTGGAGTGCTTTTGATGCCATATCAACCAACTTGACTAATGTATGGCAATGATGGTATTGATGCTCTTTCTGCTCACTTTTTTTTCTTACAGGAACTAATCAATGTATTTTATCTGAATTACTATCCTAGTTTTGGATGATTATTTTGGTAATAATTCATTCATTGGTAATCACCTTTTGAGAGATTAATGGCTCATATAGTATCTTATAAAAATGTATAAAGATATAAATAGTAGAAATTGTCTGTACTAATATTTTTATCAGTGATTTAATCTCTTCCAGTGTTTAGGGACTATGCAGTTTATAGGACTTTGTTCTATTTCTTTAATAAGTATGACCATCAGGAAAACAGGGCACTTCCCCCCCCACCCCAGTTTCATTACTGGTTCAGAAGGAACTGGGATGATAATTGTATTTCCAAGATGTTGTCTGATATATTTCTAGTTGTCAAGCACTAACCATAGAGCAGCGCCTTCAGTCTTCAAAATTGTGGTGGGTGTTAAAGTTAGCACTTTACTGGAAACTAAATTTTTTAGCAGGACCCAGTCAAGAAAGCTAAATTGGTTGGGGTAGTTTGCTTTCACTGCCACAAGGCTTTGCTAATACATAGTGTGCTTGTAAGACTCTTCCATAGCTAAGAGAGTTCCACATAACAGACTATTACAGAAATTTGTGAAATAAAATATGTGACTCTACTGTCTTGGAACTGTTAATACAAAAGATGATGTTGTAGACATCAATTTTTGGAGCAGTTCCTATTCAGGAAGTTTAAATGCCAGTGGCAGCTGTAGCGAATATTTTGAAAAATTTGAGTATTTTGAAAAAGTATGTCTGTTCTTGCAGGACCTTACTGGAAATTCTGAGCATTGTGTTTTGTCTGGGAATGAGAAGAGAATGTGTTAGAGCAATACCTAAGCTTTTACAAACAAAAAAACCTGATATCAAGAGCTTTTTAATAGTAACCAGAAACCTGTTCAGCTGTCTGAAATATCTAACAGCATGGCAGATTAATGAGTATTTTAGTGATATAGAGGTCTGCAGTATCCATTTTAGTAGACCAGTGTGAACTTTTAAAAATACAATTTGTTTTATCTGAAGGACATGCAGATATTAGTATCATTCCATTTTAAAGAAAATGGATCACCATGACATTTTGAGAGCACCAGTAGAGGTACATTTGACTAAATGCTTACCCACTGGTTGAAAAGCAGGATGCATTTCCATTCAGCCTCAACATAAATCTGTCTTTTATCTATGCAGAGACAGAGTAAGAAGCACGTATTCTTTTAATACTTTTGTTAAATGTTTGCACTGTTAATTTAATTTTTTAAATCTGTGCCCTGCATTAAGCCAACAACAATAAGTGTAACGTATGGTTGTCATTCAGACTGATGAACTCAGTTACTGTACTCAAGATGTTTAGCACTGCGATAATTTCTGGCATCATAATTCGAATCTGAATTAACTGCCTTTATGCTTTTTTGTTCTCCGTCTCCCAAATAATTTAGTATTAATGATAAAACCTGATTCTCCTTGTGAACTTACCAATAAAGCAGTTATGATGCTGGTCTTAGGGGAAAAAGTATGCAGATATGCTTGGAATTGCCCAATTAGTAATTTCTTTCTAATTTCCCTGTAGCAGGGAAGTAGTGAAAAGAGCTTTTGATATCCAGCCAAGAAAGTTGCATCATAAAGGTTTTAAAACGACAAATTAAATTCCATTAATTGTGCCCTGTTTCTATGAAACTGTAGTGATGTACCTAAGTCAAACCAGATTGAAATCATGCTGTGCTGTTCCTGGCTCGTGCTTTCAGGATATTTATGTTATCAGAATATTTGCTAACTGGTGGAACTGAAGGTATGTTGAAAATGTTATCTACCATTGTCATGATGAGATGCACAAATGGGCATTATTTTTTTTGTCAGCTGTTTTTGACTCACATTTTTGTTCTTTTTTGATCTTGAGACTCTTTGTGTCTATTTCATTTCATTCTTCGCATTTGTTTTTTTTTTCAAGCAGCCTCATCTGATTTGAACTTTCTGATTTGTTCATTGTCTCAGAGAGACAAAAGCAGTGTGCAGACCTGATAAAAAGTAGTATTGGATAACAACTAGCACAAAATAACACTGTGTGACAGCTACAAGCCCTCACTTGGAGTTTTTTGTTTCATTTTAAAAACTGACTTTTTTTTAAACCCTTTTTCTTATGTTGTGTGTATGTTTATAACCCTGAAATTGTCACTTTGGGTTATTCCTGGAAATTATGTAGTTTGTATATGGAGCAGAGGGGCTAAAACTAATCTAGATCATGTCTCCTGTCTTCAGGTCACCAACCTTAAAGCCATTTGTGAACTCCTGTGGGGCATACGGTTTTGAGGAAGATTGCAGAGGGGCATAAAAGAAGAACTGCATCCTAAATTTACATTTAATTTCCTCCGTGTGCTTTAATTTGGCCTCCAGAAGTTTGTTTAGCAGAATCCTTGGAGTCAACAGAACTCTTGAGCACTAATGAGATACAGAAAGATAAATACACTTCATAATAAATTCATGTTACTATCCACTCAGAACAAATTTTAAGGAGGCAAATGAAAATTAAATATTTATAAATAAAATGAACTGAATTGCAAAACAAATTTCAGCCTTTAAGAGGAAGGGGAAGCCTTCTGAAAGCTAAAATTGCTGTTACAGTAACTGGAAGGCTCAAATATTGCACAAGAGATTTAGCTTGACAGCAGATGAACAGTTGAGGGAAATGAACAGCCGAGCAGCTCTGTTTCCAGTAGAAGTAATAGACTCAGCAGATTACTTGTGGAGATTATAACCTAAGGAATGGAGGGTTAGTAAGGCGTAAAAATACTAATATTTTTGCTAGTTTTAAGCCTTAATGATCTATGTCTAAAAAGCACAATGAGAGATGCTGCTGACAGTTTTTAAAAAAGGGAGCTGATACCTTAGCAGAACTTGCCTTCTTAGTTGGGGGTACATACTCTTAGTATTTCTCTCTGCTTCTCAACTTGCTCTTGCTATTTAATCTTTAAATTGTTTCTGAGCCTTTGCCACAGTGGATGGATACTGTCTTTTTACTTAAAATAAACTTGCAGTGTAAGAAGAATTAACAGAGAATTTGCTTGATGTCCTGCTGAAACCTGCATTCCACGGATAAGCCTTTCAGCTTTAGATGATTGAAAGGTAAATCTTTGTCTCCATAGAGATTAGATCGCAAATAAATGACCAATATGGAGATTTTCACCCAAATAATGACCCTGTGCAGGTCTTTACAGATCTGTACTTGTTGATCTATACTGTAGGGGTCAATAAATACGATACTTCTTATGATATTTAGCTCAGGATGAGACACTGAGAGGAATATCTGAGAGGAAAATTATTGCTTGGTTTCAGTACAGCCTTTCAATGATGCAAGGAAAGAAAGACACATTTTGAAATATCTCCTCTGTTAGGTAGCCTCGGTTTTGCTTTTCAAGAATGTTTCCCTGGCAAGTCCAGCATTTCCCTCTTTCTCTCTTGAGTCAGAGGACTACCCATGTCACCATTTCCTTGGTAGTTATAAGCTTCTCTCATGAACTTCTCTGTACTTTTGCCTCTGAGTAATGATTTTTCTCCTAGTCTTTTTCATTTTCTTCTTTTTTTTCTCTTTCTGTCACCATTCCTGCATTTGTCAGTAACCTCTATGAACACTGACTCTTGCTTTTGCCTCATGTCTCTTGTACCCCTGATGATGTATGTCTGCATTCTCTGTGCACTGTAAACCAGAAAAAATGCTTAGTGTTTTTATTTGTTTTATCCATTTCAGATTTGCAAATACAGATGTGCTCCTGCTGATACAGTACTTCGTAATGTAAATATTTTCTGTGTATATATTGCATATAGTACCTTTTTTTTAAAAACCAAAATTGCTGTTGGTTTTTTACACGGTTAATCCTTCCCGAATGAGATTTGAACAGATGAAAAAAAAAAAAGTATTTTTAAGATATTTTTTGCTATGAATTATTTTCTGGCATTAAAATAAGGAGACACGTTCTCCCAGCAGAACTGGAGAACATACAGTTCTAAACACCCAGCAATCATATTTCTTGGTTGAAGTACTTCTATAAAATGCAATATAGTTAGAAAGTAAGGTATGCCACCTGTCTGTAATCAGGAATGGACAACATCCTGGGACAGAAATGAAAATGAACAAATTGGCTGAGGTTGGGATTGTCGTTCTGATTGCACAATAGTGTGTCAGTGGGAGGGACAGAGAGAAGAGGAGGGAGATCAGAGGCTCGTGGGAGGGTGTTACTGGGTGCTGGCAGTTTCAGGGGCTGTACTGTTTTGAGCATGTGGCTAATTGGGGGTAATTCAAGTGGTGAAGAGCACAGCTGTCTAAAACAGCAATACTGAGACCCAGAGTTAAAAATAGGTTTCAGATACATTTGTAAAGAGGTATTACCAATACCTTATTTGCTGGCAGATAGAGACTTCTTGGGCTGGAATGGGGGAGAGGGCCAGGGCTGAAGTCTTCTTATTCAGGGTGTCCAGAACCTTATGCCAGCATCAGACTTAGGGCATTTATGGTCTCATGGTCATCACTTTGTAAGCTCTTGGACAGAGAAGTAATTTGGTCTTTGTGTTGCTAGACTGGCTTGTTGGAATAGGTTTCAAAATGTGACTTGCACCAAGTGACAGTGACAATTTATAGGAAATCTGAAAGGTCTGGTGCTGTCTTCCCAAGCCTTACAACCAGGTTGGGGAGTTTTACCAAAATCATAACAGATACAGAACTGATGGAAATTGGAAACCCTAACACAAAGTTTTATTCTGTGTAAATTTACGTGTCCTCATACTTAAAAAAGCAAGTCTCCTCTTTAACCTGAAATGTAAAATATCCAATCTCAAAAGATTTGAAATATCAACTCTCAAAAGTTTTAGCACAGGAATTGCAAAAATATATGTATTAGATTATTTCCTTTGCTTTCTGATATATGGTATTTTTATTTGTTCTAAAGACATGGAATTATTTCCTAAAAATAATTCATTGAGACTGTCTCATTGTGCTTAGAAACCCTGCGGCATCAGCTTTCAGGGTTCTTAACTTTATGAATTAACAGTAATAATACAAGTTTCAACAAAAAGAAAAATCATGGAACAATGTAGCAGGGATTTAGAAATTCTATGCAGTGTTCATTAGGTGCTTTTTGTCTGCAGCTCTCAGGTTCCACAACTATCAACTCTGCAGAAGCAATCTAAAGTCTTCCTAAATTGTTACTCAAAGACTTTCTAAGGTGGAACTCAGTGGCACGTGAAGAAGTGTATGACTTTGGTTTTGTGAAAGTTTAAAGATGAACCTAACTGGCTGCACTAATGCAATAAAGGCAAGGACAGAAGCATCTTACATTTAGAGTCTTGCTTTGATGTTTGCATCTTCACTGGAAAGAAATTTTGTGCAAACAATTGAATGGTGTGTAAAAAAAATTTGCTTCACAAGCACCGTGGGAAAAATCTCATAACCATGCTGTACATAGTATAGAGATATTTGAGATAAATAGTCAGATTTCATATGATTTCAGTAGTCTTACAGTGTGACGTAGGCTACTTCTGTAAGGGAAAGTCTGGAACTTCCTCCTATTTTAAACTGCAGTTTTGTCACCATTTTAGATTAAACTGGGTGCAGGCTGCTGCGCTATACTTACAGATTTTTTTTCCTGTAGATGTTTGTTGACTCATATTGGAGTTTATGTTTCTGAAAGATTGTTGCCTGGAGTGCTTTCACCTGAATTTGGAGGTTAATTTTCCCCTTAATCTGTATCTTGATCTCACTGAATGTGAGCATACAAAGGCCTGTAGGAATGAGCAGCTGAGGGAGGATGGGGTTGCTCCTTTCAGCAGCAGCCCGGGCTCAGGAGTGTTTCGGGTGCCCCAGAGATGTCCCCTGAGACCACGTGGAGCTGTCCTCTGACAGTGGCAGTCCATCTCGTCTGGCCACAGCGGGAATCTTCTTAACTTGCTGAAGAAGTTTTCTTTATTGTAAACAGTAAAAGCAAGCGTGATCAATCCTGGTTCCAAAGTCTGTGTTTCAGGGTATTGCATGACCGAAGAGAGGACTTGTGCTGGGATATGGCCGGGTACCTTTAAGAAAAGAGCATTAATTTAAAAATCAATTTCCATGACATTTTCTAAACTTGCTGTTATTTTATGAGTGAAGTAATAATCTGCTTTCACTGTGCTGTCTGCTGATGAGTATGACTTGTTGCTCACAACTTTATTCTACAAACTAACCCTACTGATTTCACTTAGTTGCAACAATAAACTCAATTGAATCAACTGAAAGCAATGTATTTATAGAAATCTATTAAATTAATTTTTTTTGTATTATGTAATTTCATATATCTTTAAAAAACATCATGTTGCACAAAAAATAATTTTATTGTGATTTAGGTTTCCTTGCAGTGAAAATATGGAGGATGGGTTTGATTCTGGAAACTGCTGCTCATGTGAATAACACCATGAAATGATCAACTAGAAAACTGGTTTCAAAATTTATAGTGTACCCACAGTTCACATCTTTAAATTATTAATTTTGAGTCCTGTGCCCTCAGCATTAATGTCTTTGGGTTTAATTGGGAAATAGTTCAGAAATCTGTCTCCTGTTTTGCCTTTAGTATATTTGCATTTTTTATTGTTGTTAGCCCATTGAATTTGGTTTAATTTTCCAGGTAAGTATTTTTCCTTCTAACTTTTCCCTAGAAAATTTCAGAAGTCTGCTGGGTATGTGAAGAAAATAGAAGGAAAAGCTGTATGTTTGTTTACCACAGTGTGTTTTTCCAAGAATGCTTTGTGAATATTATCTTTTTTTTTAATGGAAAAAATATTTTCTTAATCATTGTAGGAAGGTGACAGTGCTTCAGTCACTGTAAATAAAATAGCATTCTCTTACAGTATTCTCTTTCAATAAACCCCAGGCGTTTTTTATACTGTAAGCATTATAAAGATGTTACTCATTAATCATAATCTGGAAATGAGCTTCAACTTTAGCTTTCAAACCTGTTCCAAGGAATAGAAAAGGGAAAGACTAGGGAATTTTTTGTATGGACATGTCTTCTGGCCGGATGTTTTTTTACCATGGAGGTAAACTTTCTTTGTGTGCTTTGGCTCCTGTTTTGAACTGCTCATTCTGGAGAAACAAAATAAAGGAAAAAAAGAGGCTTACAGAAGCATGCTTTTGACCTGAACACAGCTACTACAGAGCTTCCAATTTCCATGGTATTAAAGAACAAAGAGACTTCACTGAAGCACTGGGTAATAAAATGAAATAATGGAAAATGTGTCTATGAGGTTAAAATAATTGTAGTGATACAATACTGTGAGGACTATGCCAAAGCACAAAGGGATGATTTGTTCTTAATTTTTTTTTCCAGTGTCCTCTGTTGTTAAACACAACTCAACAAAACATTATCTCAGAGTCAAAAGAGATCATTCTGAATTTCTGTCCTGCATGTGATACTGTGGATTCAAACTTTTTTTGTCCAAATAATTTCCAAACTTACACCAGCCTTGTGAAAATCACATGTTTGGCAACCCACATTCAAGGGCTAAATTCTGTTCATCTTGCTCAGTATCAATTGGTGTAAATTCTTTAGATCAATTTGCCATTGTTATTTAGGCTGAATGACTTAATGCATGCTAAATTGCATTGATTCAATTGGTATTAAATATGTGTGACTGTTCTGTGGAAGAAAGATGAAGTTTTCTTAGCTGTTTCTTTGATATGAGAAGATCTGTCTGCTTTTTTCTATGCTTTTTAAGAAGGCAAGTTCATAAAACACCAGAGCATATCACCATTTGTGCCTTTCATTTGCATGTGTGGTCACTGTAAAGTAAGATAGTTGTTCCACAACTAACATTCTCATCTCAGGATGCAAAAACAGACACCTAAGGTGATGTTTTCTGGCTGTATGTCTATGAAGCTAAAACTTCATTTTCAAAATCTTAGCTTTTGAAACTTTTGTCTTGTTTGTCTGTGATATGTTAGCAACCACTGCCTGTGTTATCTTTCTATTTCTGATGACAGGTAGAAGTACCTTTAAAAAATTGTTTAAAAGCCTGGTTTTACTGAAGTCAACAGCAGCTACAGCTGTTAACTGCAGCGGGACTAAGAACTTGGCATCAGCAGCCCCTGGAAAGAGAATTCCCACTCAGAACAAAACCAGCTTAAAATTCTTCTTCAGAATGAACTTTACTAAGGATTGGCACCGAGGCTTAAGTGCAACATAAAGATAAGAGTTTAGTCTGGCCCTGGGCCTGAACATTCCAGAGATATATTTCATCCTCTTTAAGTTGTATGGCCAAAGTCTTGATATGTACTTCTCTTGTTTATAAACCATTCTAGCACATGATAGGTATGGAAAATACTGCATAGCATGAACTATTTTTGTTGTTGCTTTAGATGTAAACTATTGACATTCACCTGTGCCTTAAACTGTGTGAATAATTTCCTTGATTGCCTTTGATGGGCTCAGTTAGGGTTAGGGTATTGGTCATTGATCTCCTGTACTGGCAAAATGCCATTTGTCACTGCATACATCACTAACAATCTCAGAGGTACAAAAGTGTACAAATCGTTGAACATATTTGTATCTAGGAAGCCTGATTTTTTGTTTTTAAGGTGGTATTTTGGAGCAATGTAATATTATTTGATAATTGTTTCACTTGACAACTGTGTTGCTTTAATTTTTCTTCTTTTGATGGCTTGGACTGCAGATGTGTATTCCCATACTAAAAAAGTTAGATGAATGCAATAAAGGAGGAGTTAGTTTAAGTCAAATAATATGAATGTCTTTTGATGGTCCCATTTATTTGGACAACTGCTTTTTGTTAGCATTGTTTCATTGGTGTTTCATTTTGAACAACTCCAACAAAAAGAAGATTGACAAATAAAGCCTGTACAATCATCAGGTATACAAACTTGGCACTTGATTCAAGCTTGATGTTTGTTCCATTGTCCTTTTTCAGAAAATGTTTCTTGTGAAAGAAACAAATGATGTCTATGTTTGATTCAACAAACACAGCTGGTGTTTGCATCCTTGAAGTCACTTGAGATGCTTATTATCGTGATGTTAGTACAGATGGGTTCTACTGGTTTGAAGCATTAGAAATACATCTGACTTTTCCTTCCACTTCTTCTCCACCTTCATTTATACACTGAAGCATTAGATCATACAATTTCTACAATTCTACATTTTAGGAATTGCATTATAGCTTCGGATCTTCCCTCTGGACCCCTCACCCTCAGCACAAGGTCTTTGCATCAATCTTCCCGCTTATGTAGTTGAATTTGGTCATCCACTGTGATCCTGGAAATAGAAAATAAGGTATAGAGGCACTGGACTAATTAATTTAGTTGGACAGAATAAAATAACATCAGAAGGTTTTTTGGTTTTGTTTTTTAATTAATGACTGGCAGAAAGGTGGACTAAGTATTTTTTATGTCTGTGCAAATCTATATTATGGTGTAAGAAGAAAATTCCCTCCTGGTTAGAAAATGTACGTAAGTCCTGCAAATGTTAAAGAGACACGGATTTTTCATACAGAAAGGGGACTGCTTTTAAATATCAGCAACTAATTTACCCTAAATAGCAGAATCTCATACAGGAAATGAATTAAAAATCTCTCCTACAATATGAAGATGTGTAGTCATCTAGGAGTGGGTAGATTTCCTGTGACCTTTTAGACACTAACTGCAATAAAATAAGCACTTATACTTTCTGTTTAAAGCTCATGCAGTTGTACTTCTATGAGTAAGATTCATGGTTAAATGTAATAAAAAGTGCAGGCCAGCCTGAGTCACAGCATTATTCCCTGTAGAGAACCACTGCAACTGGTGGACAGCACTGTTGTCGTCAGTGGGGCTGTTGAGTCTCTGGAAGGGTTGTACAGATGGGCTTTGCAGATAGGTTGGAGTTTGTTCAGAGAGAGTGTGTCAACATTAATTTCTGGCAAAATTAAACTGCCCCACACTGAGGGTTATGTGAAAGTGAAGTCAGAATTTATTCGGTGAGTCTTGTTGTTGTGCTCACCTGTCCCTGTCAGGAATGCTGTGTGTGGATCACGGGTTTCGTCAGAGTCCATTCAGTAGCTCTTTGTTAACGCAGAGCCCTGACGTGCACAGCACAATATTCATTCCAACTGCCTCAAAACTGGAACAGGTTTCTGCATGATCTTTTTCCCTTTTTCCTGGGTCAGCGCAGACCTCCTTACTTGTGTCATGGATCAAAGTGATCTATTGTTGCACTGGAATATTTTAAATGCTGTGGGTAGCTCCTGAATGTCAATATTAGTCATTCACCAACACGAATCCATACCAGCTGTGTACAGAAGAGCAAACTAAACAATCTGGCATGTGATATTATAATTTTCATATAGTTATGGAACGGATCTGTTTAAATCCTTTAGGCAACCAATGTCGTCACTTGAGAATTAACAGTATTTGCTATTTTCTTTTCAAGAATGCACTGGAACGTCATTTGTAATCCAGGGTTGAATCTCCTAAAAACAGGAGTCCATGGTTTGCATTGGTATTTGTGGATCAGGATTATGCCCTGAACCATCAGAAGGTGGTTGCCATTGCACTGGGCAAATATAAAGTGGTGTAAATGTTGAACTCATGCCACACAGACCTCCAGGATCTGAGTTGGCTAATGTTGCTTATGCTTTACTGTGTCCATTTTTACAGGGGACCCACTCGTACAAAGCTCAGAGGAGGATTGGAACTAGAAATGAGACAGGCCAAACAGGAGCTCTGCCTCTTAAATAGCTACCCATCCATTTGAATATAATAGTAGTCTGGGCAGTTTAATATTTTTAGCCTTTGCTACACCAAATAATACAAAAAACTGAGGAAAGTAACATAGAGGGGTGAAACAGGTCATATGTATTAAGTATATATAATAAGTATGCGTATTTGAATTAGAAGAATATAAACACTTGCACAATCCTGAACAAGTAAATATTGCTCCTAGTAACCTTTATAGCAAATTTGCTGTTGATTCATTAGGGTCAGGAATTGACCTTGAAACAGAAATTGAGATGGAGAGAGAAGTTAATTGGCAATAGCTATACTTGTCATCAGTGAAAGTGTAAATGGATTTTCTAATGCACGCTATTATCTTGAATATATGGTATGCTGTGGTAGCACACTGTGTGCCATATGCCTCACCCTTTCATGTTACTCCCCCTCATTTTTAATGACTCGTTCTGTATATTAAGTGTGGAAACTGTTCCAAGAGTGAGACTGGCACATTCTTTACACAGCTGAATTGACACGTCTGAAGCTGCCTCTGGCTACTGCTTATAGACTGCCTTGCCTTTCTTCCATGGAGAATATGTTTTGCCTAATTTTAGTCATGCAAACCCTTCAGCGTGATGTTGTCATAAGTCCTTGCGCAGTATAAGGCAGCAGTCTGCCTCCTTGGCCATATATGGATTTTATGTTGTTGCCATATGCCTGCTCTGACATTACCTGAGTATCACATGCATTTCATTTTGTGTGAACTAAGCGAATTAGGGGGGAAGGAGAAGGATTTCTGCAAGAGATAAAACTGCCTATCTACTTGGGACTTAGGTAATGAGAGCAAGGAAAAATAGCAATGAAGTAAGGAAAAACAAATGTAATGAATTCTATTTTATTTGATGTTCCCCCACTGTAAAGAAGAAAATACCACCATAATTCAAAAATAACATAGCTCAGACGCTGGTTTTCAGGGGCAGGGTTCCATGAGCTGCTTTGTGCCAGAAAGCAGTACCAGGTGGTTTGATGGCATTAGAACTGGGTCTGCTCTGTTGCTGTGTCACCAGAGCAGCCACCACTGTGCCCTGGCCCAGGCCAGCTGCCCCTCTCCCAGGCAGTTCCTGGGCAGGACTGGGGAGTGGGCTCTGTCTAGCATCTAATTCCAGGTTGTGCCCTCTCTGTTTTGCAGACTAAGGCACTTCAGTAGTAGAGACCTGATAAGTTCATTGCCAGGTGACCTCAGTGTCAGAAAATGGTCCTGGTCACTCACTTTTCTTATATATATATGTGAAAATATGCATATATAAACAAACAACCCCCCCCATATATATATGACAGAAACCTTAGTTCTATAAAGAGGAGATTTGCAAATCATATGCAATTAGCAATTTATTTTGAATAGCACTGGGCCCTGAAGGTGTAACTCCTGTTAGTGTCCCTGAAAGTTGTGCCTAAAATTTTTAGTCACTCAGGCACGTGTTTTAAAATACAAGTTAGTTTACTAGGTAATTGTGGACCCTCACACTACAGTCACTCTGAGTCAATTTTTGGACTGATTTTCCATTTACCCATCTGTTTTTAGAATGTTAACTCAGCTTTAAAACTTAAGTGTGCCTTTTCTGAGGCCTATGCCAGCACACCTTTGCTTTCATTCATATATGCTCTATTTGAAGGAAAGCATCATTTATTGTGTTTTCACCTTTAAGTAGGTCAGTTGACACTATAGAAACCTACAGTTTTTCTTCTTTAACTAAGCTTGGCCTCTGCCAGTTGTGTACTCACATCTCTGCCTTTGTAAAGCCACTTTATTTTCTGTATGTGTAGATTTTGTAGTTGTGCTCTGAGCATCCTTGTACTTTCATTTAGTTTAGCATCTATTCCTCCCATTCTCACATTCAACTTTGCTGGTGGATTTCAAAAACCTCTTTTAAACTGCTTTTCACTGTTTATTTGCATTTCCTAACAGCTGTTGTTTTAGCAATCTCCATCACTGATGTACAGTGCCCATCACTCCCTTTTCTCTCACAGATGTGGGGAAAGGACCAGAGCAAAACCAGTTTTGTTGTTGGTTTATTTTAGCAAGTTGCAGTCAACTCTGTCCAGTTAGCTGAGAAAGTATGAGAAATTGCATCTAAAACAAAGGATAATCTGCCTCCTAGGTTTGGTTTACTCCCTAATCCTAATTCCTTTCCTGTTCAATCCAAATTTTTTTAGCACTCTATAGTTCCTAAAAGTTTTTGTTTAATTGCTTTGTAATGTATAGAACAAATGGTAGAATATAAGTACTTGGCGTTATGCTTATGCTTTATACAGATTAATTATGTGTTAGATGTGAAGTATCTCCTGTTTGTGTTTAGGTTTCTAATGTTTTCGTGTCAATTAATGACCTTGTTCTTGTGTCATGAGTCAGGGATAAGGAGAACCTTTATTTGCTTTCTCCATACTTCATTGCAGTGCACATTTGTCATTGTTGGCCTGCTCCTTACAGAAGCTAATATTTTTTTATCCTTTTTGATTACTGTATGTGAGGTGTCCAGCCCTTTGATCATTTGCATTGCTCTTCTCTGTGCCTTGCCTAGTTCTGCAGTATCCCTTTCGAGACTGGGTAGTCAGAAGCATTCCAGGTGAGACTCCACCACTGATTTATATCATGGCATTACAATACTTTCTGCATTATTCACCATCCTATGTCTTATCCTTCAAAACATCGTGTCTGCTTTTTTTACCACAGCTCAGCATTGAGCTGAGGTCTTTAATGAGTTTTCTACAGTGATACCAGACTATTTTCAAAAGTTCATACAATTAATTTAGGATGATGAAAGAACACTCTTCCTTTTTTCTTCTGTCCAATGTGGGTTATTTTGTATGTACTAACATTGAGTTTCATTTGCCACTTTGGCGATTACTTTGGTTTCTCTTGTAAACTTCTCACAGTCCTGTCTGGACCTGACCACCCTAAATAACTTTGAAGCACCTGCAGTTTTCCTTGCTTACTACTCAGCCTTTGTCCCAGTTTTGTTTCAGTTATACTTGAAAAGAAATAAACACCTTGATTTTGTACTGGTCAACTTACTTTTTCAGTAAAGAAAACTGAGCATTTACCACTGCTGCTTTTTTTCTGTGTATTAGCCAATTTTGATTATGACAATACTTCACAGCTCACATTTTTAATAGACTCTACTGACATTTTGAAAGAGACTTTTTTGAAATCTGATTTTTTTAATGTTTCATTGAGGTACACATCAACTCGTATTCTGTGCATGGTGATTTGTAACACATGAATTCCTGGCTTTTGAGAGTGCTGCAGCATAAATCTACTTCTCTAATTGTCACCCCTCTGACATATTTTTCAATGCTGAAAAGAAAAGAGGTCTTGTGTTCTCGCAGTTTAGTAACAGGGTAAGTGAATGTCATAGGAGACAGGGCACAGCATGGTTTAAAATGTGTCATTCATATTGTTTCACCTATTTCTTAAGGTCTCTGATGATGTCTCTGACGCCATTTGTCTCAGATCTTAACTTGTCCTTACCCTTACAAAATTTTTCCGGACATTTCCAGACTTCCCTGTTACTTCCCTGTTCAAGAAATTTAAAAATAGTGACTTCCTTACCTGTCCATCCAAGACACAGAGAACATATTATTCCCTCATTCTTTTGTGTTATCCCAGTGTCTGTAGTCTGGTTTTAGATTTCACCTTCACTCTTTTCTTCTTTAGGGTAATAATTCTCAATATTTTTTTCAGCGTTCATGAGCTATAAGTTTCTAATTATTATTGTTCTATGCTGTATAATTATCAGATCATGCACAACTTCTGTGGAGTGCAGTTCTACAGACTGGACACAGCTGACACTCTCACAAGGCTGAGCAGAACCAAAGAAGGCAGTCACATACAGCTTATGCACTTTCAAGCATTGGAAAGCAAAACCATCGAGAGTCTAAAAGAGGGAAACCCCCAAATCTGCAGTTTGTTCCACTAATGCCTCCAGGGGGTGGTTCCATTGATGCTCCCAGATACCTCTCATCAGCTGACATCTCTGAATCTCACTTTGTCTCCTGAGACATTGCTATCAGGATTGAAAAGTATGTTTGCTGGGAGAGATAGTGTGAATAACCTCAGCAAGTTTGGCTTTGTTGACTTTTATGTTATGGTTTTGTTGAACATCCTAGCTGATATTTTCACTGTAGAAGTATCATTCCACCCAGTGTTAAAAAGTCTATGAGATACCTTTGCTAAACATCTTGTTTTTTTAAAGAGCTTTCAAGGACGAGAATATGAAAAAGTAAGAGACTGTTTTTATTTTCTTGGTGGGATGATTCTTGGTCTTCCTTGTTTGGGAGGGAATGACAAGGCCAATGCCTTCTCTGCTGTAAATAATTTTCCTAAACTTTTTCCAACTTTTTCATAAATAACTAGGTGACAGTTTTGACCTGTTATGTTTTTGTATAGTAATGCAGGAAATATGTGAAAAATATAATGATTACTTTACAGAGCCCAGATAATTCAGTTCACCTATGAAGAGAGGTTGGCAAATTGTGGTGGAGAAATCTGATTTTATGTAGTATGGATCAGAAAGAAGCGGATTAGGGTGTAACGTATTTTAGGCTTTGTAACTTTAAATAAAAGTCAGAATTTGAGGAACCCTTGGAAATTCACTGTATTTATGTGAATCAGACAAGGTAGAATAGTCCTAATATTCAGGTGGGCACTCTGCAAATATGAATATTCTGCTGTCTCTGGAGTACCTTGTGTTTTGATAACAGAAGAAAAAGGCAGAGTAAAGAGGCAGAGTTTGTAGAATGGTGTTTTGTAGAATGGAGCCCACAGGAAAAAATTAAATGAAGCAAAGAACCAACACTGCTCTGATCCCTAATGATGGGCCACTGTGTACATTGTTTAGCTGGCTAAAGGTGTTCTGAGTTCTGCAGATGAAAACCAGCTGCTGCCTAGCCAAAGCTGTCAATTGGCTCACTCAGCAAGGGTAAGCTAAATGTAGCTTTGCCAAACCTTTTCTTTTTCTGTTTCTCTCACAGAATCTTTAAAAAAATTTTTTGTTAGTTTGTTAGTTTTTCTTGGAAATAAGGTAAGTAGAACTGAACAGTGTTTTGTAGATGCATGTGCAATACTGATTTTTGAAAGGATTTTTAAATATTTCTTTGAACATTCTTGCTGAATATTTGCCTCTTGGGACATTATTACACACTGGCTAGCATCTTAACTAATGAGCATCAGTGACTGGCAGCTAATTGAAAAGTGAAAACATTCAGATTAGGCCGTCTTTGCTTTGAATGGCACAGTCCTGACTTTTATTTGTTGCTCTCCATTTGCCTAGCTTTGTAAAGATCCTCTGATAATCTCACAGCATTTAATCTTGATTATCTACAACAAGGTTGTGTCATCTGCAGATTTTGTTGTTGCGTTGCTTGTTACCTTTCTTGAATGACTCATTTTAGTGTGGAAGATTGGATGTCCCACCTTCAATTTACTAATGTATTGTTTTTTCTACATACTTCTCCTTCAGATTTCACTCTGTACCATGCCAGTCTTTTATCAGATGCTCAACATGTGTGAAAGCTTCTTCTGATGACTCATGTAAAGTTTTTCTTAAATATTTACTTAGAGAATTAGGATTTTGCTGACGTTCAGATATTGATGAGGATTTTGGGATTGCCAGGGGTTAATTAGCCCAGGCTCTAAAGCTTCACCAATTGATTTTCAGGCTTTCTTGTTGGGAGGGTGAGGAGGAAGTATCTGTGTTGAAGTTTCAGGTATGAGAGCAATTCACACCAACATGCCCAACCAGAATTAAGTAGTTCTGTTGCTGATAAACACATAACTGTGGGGCTGAGCTTGCAATGCAATGTATGTTTGGAAAGCTATGTAAACCTCAAATGACCAGCTAGCCCATTGCATTTTCCTGCCCCAGGTAGTGCTCTATCTATTCCCAAGTCAGCTAGTGTTTGTACATAAGGTGTAATCTGTCTTTTAAATGCATCTAAATACTTCAAGATAATAATACCACTGGAGGATTTCCATCAGGACAGTATGAGCAAATTTTATCTTTTTATTTTTAAACTATGTAGATATCTTTGGGAAGTCTGCACTGCCTTCTGTTCCACAGGCTTGTAGAATATACATAAACTTGACCTGGCAGGCTCTGATTTCCTGCATTTCTACTGCAACTGATGTGCCCATGTCTCTGCTCACACAACTTGGATATGAAATGTATAAGAACTATATTACATCCAGAGTATTCCTATTATAGGATGGACAATATAGGTTGAATGTCCTCTGTACATGCTGTACAGTACATATTTGTTCATTATGATAAGCTGCTTATAAACCTATCAGTACTAACATTTACCATCTGTTTTGCTTCTTGCATAGTTAGGTGATGTGGCTGTCTGAGAATCAATGAATTATTCTACCTGGCAATTTTATCATCCTTGGTTTTGTTTGCATAAGCCTCCCCTCCTATTTCTAAACATATCCTGCTTGTCTTGTTAACTGTATAATTGATTTTTATCACCTATCAGCTCTTACTAAATATGCATAGATGTCTTTTCAAAGATAAAATTCTCCCACTTTCCACCAGTCTGAACATCTGTGGATTTTGGCTGTTCACATTTGGCTGTCCACATGTTCTCACCCTTAGGACAATGTTTTCTGAAAGGGGACATTAATGCCTAAGGAACAAACTTATACACCACAGCCTGGCAGGTACACAGGTGATCCCTGTAATGAGGAAAGGAGAGCCCAGTGCATAATGCACGAGTAAACACATTCAGAAGTAACTGCTCAGCTCTGGATTTAATGGTGTGACCATGTCCCAGCCACAGGCATTTTGCAGAGCTCTGAGATTTTGGTGGTTCTGTGCCAGCTGACAGTTGCTGAAGACACGTCCCGAGGTATTCAGCACTTAGTTTTCATGAGGTAACTCTCACCTCTGGAGTCTGCTGCTCTCCCTCTTCCCTGTCCTACAACTGATTTTCAGTGACTAGCCTTGTCAGACTGTGGGCTCCAAACTCACCCTGTGCAGGAAGAGCCCTCTGTAATTATGGCACAGGACAGTGCTGGGCAGGGGTAGTTTAGGCTGCATCTGAGGATGTTACCTAGGACGTTGTTGGTGTAGCAATGCCCACGATTAGCAGCTCAGTATGAATTATGCTTTTGCCTGAAGAGCTTCGTGCCAGCACCCCACTGCTCCCAGCTCTGGAGGTGGCTCATGTGGAGATATTTCTGCTCTCCCTGCAAGGCACTGCTTTGTCTTTATTAACATGCTTTTTAACCTCTCTGCTAACTTTGCTTTTAATCCTTGGCCCAATTTATGCTTCCCAGCCTTTATTTCTATCTGTTTCACTGCCTCTCCTGGGAAAGGTCATTCTTTCAAGTCTGTGGGCATGTGGAAAAGGGTTTATGATGTCATGTGTAACACTATTTCCTTCTCTTTGGGCAAAATCAATTCAGCTGTTAGCATTTTTTTAACCAATGTATTGCAAGATAGGTCTTCCAGCAAATGCATAGGACAAGTGTGCCATAAAACTGAGATGTAAGGCACAAGAGCAAACTCAAATACAAAATCCATGCTGTTGCAAAAGTACTCAATAATAAAAAAAGTCCATTCCAAAAATGTTTGTTTGAGCAATTACTGTTTCAACTGCATGTCTTTTGCCATGATGTATTCCATCATGACACCAAATGTAAATACCCGTGCTTTTTTAGGTTTATGATGAGTATAACTCACATGACACCAATTCTACCCTTGGGCCTGTTCATTTTCTATTGCACTATTACGCTCATGTGTCATCAGTCTGACTGGACACTTTTTCTTATGTTTTATTCTCATTACGCCAGATGTCCATGTTTGTAGACTAATTTGGAAATGCTAGGCAGAATTTATTCCTTAGACAAACGGAGCCATCTGCTCCGTGGTGGAATGACAAGATCTAGGACTGAGGATGAGCCTGCAGTTCAGAAAAACAAAAAAAAGGTTTGTTCACAGATGGAAGGAATAATCCTTCTTCCTTAGGGAAAAAAAAATCCCAGTCTACTCACTGATATCTGTGCTGGCATCTGTTGTGATGCTAAACAGCTGGTCATGACATGATGACCAATAAATCTGGGTGACTGAAACTGCCAGGTTCATATCCCTTGTTCCTGAGATGTAAGCTAGACTTGTGGCTAGTATAACCTGAGTATTCAGAAATCATGCTTCTGTACAATTGACTTTATTGCAATGAGAGAAAAAGGACAGGAGCTTGCTGTCACATGCTTCGTGCAGATGGAGTTCCTCCATAATGCTGATAGGCTTCTGATAAATCCATTAGCTCTTCCTGAGCTCCACAGTGATTTTCTTCTGCATGGCGAATGACAACAAGCCTGTTGAGGAATTTAACTTCTCAGCTCATTCCTTAAGCAGGCATCACTCATATTTAAATACATATATAATTAGCATCTCTCTGGATTCTGTAGGTAGGTTTTATCTTGCCAGTGTCATTCCTGTTTAGTTCCAGCTGTACTGAAACAAGGAAAACCAGTGAGCTGATGACATTAAAGTGGGTCAAGCCTAGTGTACAGCTGAGCTGTGTAAGTATGTCTGATTTCCTGGACATTTGATTCGAGGAAATATAAATATTTTGATCACATGCCAGAAATATGAGATAAACTTTTCTAATTAATAAGAAGATTAAAAGACAAATAATGAGGCATAAATCTCATAAGTACATACACCCACATAGCTCCAGCACCCACCTACACTGGAGTGTGTAGGAGGCCTCACAGATGTTTATTCTCTTTATCAGGATCAGATAGTTGTTTTCTACACTGAAAGCAAACTCAGATCTGAAGAGCATGTAGATGTCGGAAGAAATACAGTGAATTTCATCTACCAAAGTCTACATGAATTTAATTTAATCATTTCAGTAACTGTGCTTCTACACAGGAAGGAGTAAAATGTTAAAATTTTAAAATTTTTAAGGTAGCGTGAAGTTCCGCTTGAGCTCAGCAATGAGGGTAACTGGTTTGAACAGCACTTGGCAATAACAGCTTTCTGGATAAAGCAAACAAGAAATATTTATTTGGAATCATCAATCTTTCAGGTTTTCAGCCTCCTAGTATTGCATGGGACAGTAGTGTGGATGTGTTCGATTTTCTCTCACAATAATTTCTCTGAATTTTTAAATATTCATTTCTTCTGTCATATTTAAATGTGGGCTGTATTTATTTTTAGAAGAAAATGCAATTTCTCTGCTTGTAGTGTGCTAATTAGGGCTATAAGTGCCCTAAAAGTGTTGTCATAAGTTGTCCATAGAGATAAGCATAGAAAAATAATCTGATTTCTTTTTTAAAATACAGTGAATCATTCAATTTATATACTCTCATCAGCTGTGAGCAACAACATAATTTTAATGTTTTGTTCGCAAACAGAGCAAAACTGTTCTTTTCATAGCAGGTAGGAAAACTCATCTAGAAGTCTCACTGTGGCATTGATAGTACAGCAAATGGCAAAGACTCATCATCCAGGCTAAGCCCACTTGTTAAACAAGTGAAAAGTTGAATACACACATAAACTTTGCTCTGATTCTGCAAACATGCATTGCTGGAGCGCAGCTTACACTGAGTCTTGACTACTAAGGCCAGTGTAGTAGGAAGTGGATTCCTGAGTTAAGCAGGAGAGATTTCCAGAGTTGCATTAGGAAGCACACAGGCCAGGTTGCCTGCCCTTGTGAAATGCTGCTGGTAGCAAAGGGTTTTGTAACCCACATGCATTGACTCCCACAGATGATCAATACACGAACTCTTTGTTTTCCAAGAGGTTTTGTTTCTATTTTGGGATAAAGTTTGGACAAGCAGGATCATAAATTCAGATCAGATGTCCTAAATAAAGGGCTGATGGTGAATTAGGCAAAAAAGCTAATTTTTTTTCATTTTATTTTTTATTTTGGATAATACTTGTCCTTATTTTTAAGAATACAGTTTGGTGTTGTTCCAGTGAAGTCAGCAGAAAACCTCCCTCTGACTTTAATAGAGGAAATATTCTGTTTTTATTAAGTGTATTTAATGTAAAATCCTTCAAAAGTCAAAGAGAGGCATCATATTTTCTCTGAAGTTTTGAGAACCATCTGGAGTTAAAATGTAGCTGTTAACAGCTCCAGCAATTGAGAGTCTTCCTGCAGCATAAATTCATGGCTGTCCTGGGTTCTGTCACCAGAGTTTGCAGAGGTGTTAACCTGACAGTAAAAAGTCCTACAGTGGTGTTCATGAATGCTGCTTCTTGGGTGGGAAGGACATCAGAAGAAAGTATTTTATTAAGAGTGCCAAACTATATTTAACTGTGCAAGAAAAGGTGTGGAGTTTTACAAATAGTTTTTGTGTATTTTAAAAACATTTTCAGTTATTAATTTTGGCCAGAATTTTTTTGTGGTGAGTCACAGCCGGCCAATGTAATTGTGGCTTTCTCTTATATTAACGTGTTGGAATAAGCAGTTCCTAGGTAGTGTTACTGCAGAAACCCAGCTGGCTAAGGGAATACTTTGTCCATCTGCATGTGTGATCAACTTACTCTGTATTTGCTGGTGGACCAGTGAATGCACAAGATATTCTGTGCTGTATCTCTAACAGCCCTGATTAGAGCTCACTCTGTTTAGACCTGCTTGGTTATTAATCTGTGGAAGGTAGGGAGGACTGCAGTGGAATGCGTAGTAAAACAAACCACGAGTCTGGAGGAAAGGAAATATATCAATTCCACTACTCAAATGACTACTAGTACATTCGTATTTCAGTGTTTGCAAACTTTGTTCCTCAAGGAGATTTTTAGTTGGACAGGAATGTTGTTGTTTTTTGTTAACAGGCTGTTTTTACAATAGTTCTTAAAATTACCAGGAAATAGTCGTAAGAACTCTTACAAAGATAGAATCACAGAATGGTTTGGGTTGAAAGGGACTTTAAAGATTACCTGGTACCCCTCTGCCACTGACAGGGAACCTTCCACTAGACCAAGTGACTCAAAGCCCCATCCAGGTTGGCCTAGTTACATAATCAGAACTTACTGAGGTGTTTTGGGTTTTTTTTTGCTGAAAGTACCAAGTAGTTCTGTTGTGTTTATTTCTGCTCCTCCAAATACTCTGTTTCTTCTCTAATGAAAACCTGTTTTGCATATACAGTGTCACTTTATAGCACATTTTACCACAAAAAATATGTTATATTATATATATATATATACACACACATATATATACATACACACACACACACACATATATATATATGTATTTCAGTATATATATTTTGGTGCTTAGCAGTTTATGTGAATAAAAATATAAGTCCGTTTAGTCAAAATGAGAATAACAGTATGGTTACTAACTTGGAGCTCCTAAGAATTGGTATTGTCTTAATCAACTGGTTTGTATGATTTATCCTTTAAAAGGTGATATAAGCATTCTAAACTTACACAATTTAAAAACCAACGTCAGTTGAAATAATATCAGTTCCTGTAGTGTGGCAGCTCATTTTTCTCATTTGGATTTTGATAAGAAAATAATTTTTCTGAAATATTAATCAAGAATATTATTCTAATGTTTGTGAAGGACTCTTCTAAATCTTTTTGACAGGGCTCTGTGAAACGCGCTATGGAAATTTTCTACAATATGACATCAACAAATTCTACAGTGGATATAGCCCACTAGTTTATTATGATCGAAGAACAGGTGCATCTGGAGGCTAAAAAATGTGAGGTGAATGCCTTTTCAGAGTTGTGCTGCCACAGTATAAGTGGAGAGATATATAATTTAATATTTGTTAAGCAAATGCATAGATAAACACCTTGTTGTAAAACAATGCAGAGACAGTAATCTTGCTATCATACTGTGAAAAAACCAGCATGTATAGAAAATGCTTAAAATAAACTTTGTCAGGTATTTATTCAACAAAGCTCTTAAAAGGTGAGGTGTAGTGATATTTTGAAAACTTTTAAGGAGTGCTGTTAAGGGAAGGGTCTTATTTCAATACTTACTCAGAGTTTCGGTTGTTATTTCTTGTGTGAGTCAGTTCAGGCAGATGTCTGAGTGCCTGCTTGCATGGACCTCACTGTGACTGCTCAGGCGCTTTAAGTTATTCCTGTGTTATTAAAATGATCTAGATGAAAATCTAAGCCCTGAGCCCTAAGCTGTTAGCCAGAGCCTGAGGGCTCTAAGGCTGAGATGAGGCTTGGAAGCTCATGTTTGTTAATGAACATCATTCCATTACCCTTTTTGGGAATGCATTATAACCTTGCCACCTGGGCAAAGCTTGTGCATTGGCCAAGCAATCAATTGTCATAGTTTCTAGATGCAAAGGACTCCATGCAGCCTGGAAAAGAGACTCCTTCAGGAAATCACCTGGACATTAAGAACATTTCAGTAACCCTCACTTTCCTATCTCATGACCATAATCTTCACTTTCATTTTAAATTAGAAATAATCTAGTACTTTCTTGATTACAGAGTGAAAAGATATCTGCTACTGTATTATGTCCTATAAGTATAATATCTTAAGCAGGTCTTCCCTTATACATTTTGTCCTATCAGTGACCCATTCTTTTTGCCTTCTTCATGTATCTCTCTTACCTACCAGCACGTGTTCTGAGATCCTTGTGGAGTCACACTGCCTCCTGCATATCCATGTACCCTGGGATCCTTATGCAGCTGGGTAACCATTTCCCCACTGCAGTTATATTCTGCAAGCCTCTTGCTATGATATGTGTGGTGTCCTTTTTCCTAAAGCCCACTTTAACGGATGGGCTTCCACAAGAAGGACCCAATCTGATAACCAGGTACTTGGTACAGTTAAAATCAATTATCGAGAACAAAAGGCCAAGTAGGATTCCAGTTTTCTGCCCTCCAGCCCTTCAAGTGTGAGGAAAAGAAAATGTAATTTGAAGCAGTCTCAGTTTTGTACAACTCTCATAAAGGACTTTCCCTCTTCCTATCTATGGAGTATTCTAAAAATCTGCATTATAAGGATAAAGTAGATTTGAGAGGTAATGCCAGGACTGTCTGTCTACACAGACAACGAGAGAGACTTATTCAATTGAGTGCTTACCAGGTTTGTTTCAGTACCTCAGATCACAGGTCATAGAAATGTGGTTGAAACTCCGTAAGTTTCTAGTCTCACTTTGTGCTCCAAGGAAGACTATCAACATTAGGTCAGCCAAGGCTTTGTCTAGCCAAGCCTGAAAAACCTGCAAGGATGTAAATTCCACTACTTCTTTGGTTGCCTCTTCCAGTGCTGCTCTGCTGTCATACAGGTTGATCCTTTCTAGAGCAAGTAAAATTCACAGCTGTAATTAGTCTGTACCAAGTCAAAGAATGTTTCTCAAAATAGCAAACAGGTACAATAAATTCATAAACATTTTAGTCTGGCATAAGCCAGCGATAATACTTAAGTAAGTGGAGTACAGTGAGAGTGGTACCACATGGCAGTGGGAAAGGTTGCTGGATAATGACTAAGGCCTTGCCATTATCAATTCCAGTTCTACCTTTTGAAAAATTGTTAGGAAACTTTAAATCCCATTAAATATTCATTGCTTTATAACTGGCAATATCAAACTGCCATTTCTTAAATAAGTTGAGTGGTGGTGGAAAGGTACATGTCAAAGGTATAAAAGATCTTAGGTACTGGAAGGAAAGGTTTCTTTATTCCCCTGCTCCAACATCAGCATGTATTGCAAGTATGAGAAAGTCCAAATAATAACACAAAATGCCAGATTTATCCTGTCTTTTAAAAACAGCAATGCCACGGCAGAAATAATTTATTCTGAAACTTTTTGTGCACCCAATACAATGTTTTGAAAAGATACATGCATTTTACTATGTAGGTCCCTGGAAAATTTTTATATCCTGCAAAAAATTGTACCTTTGGAAATTTTTTGTGTCCTGTAGGAAAGTGTATCTTTCTCTGACCTTGACAAACTTGATTATAAACAAGGAATACAATTTGTAATCTGAAAAACGTTGTTCCTTTATGCATATTCATTTGTGATGGATATCTGTCTTCTTATCTTTTGTTCTTAAATGTGTTATAATTCACAGCTTATCTGAATCCAGGAGAAAATATTTGGACTGAAAAACTGTCAACCTTATCTAGGCACCATTTGGTTCCTCAGAGAGAAAATGGAGTAAAATGCTTTAAAGAGCATTTTAAGGACTACTAGCATTAGAAGCCAAAAGCTAGAAGCTTTGGTGATGAGCTAATCACAATTTTCATATTTTCTTGTGGTGTAGCAGTCACTGTGCCCTCTGCATTTTGTTCCTGTGAGAAATGTCAACAATGTCCACAATTCATCAAGGAGGTGTCCATATGTTTTTCCTCTTTGTGAAGGAAAAGGGTTTTTCTGACTGGCTGAGTAGCTGCATCTGTAGGGCTATCCCTGCTGCACTCATTGTTGTTATTCAAGATTATAGACTACAGTTTCTGTAACTGATTATCTTTAAGGATGTGATCCAGCCTTCATTGAAGCCAAGGGAGAAACGTGACTGGCTGAAAGGGATTTATTGCTGTAAAGGAACGATATGAGTGCATGTGCTTCCAAGGGTAAAGCCTAGTTGAGAGTCCACTTTGAGGGTGGCATTCTAAAGGCCTCAATTTAAATTCCTTACTGTGCATCCGAGCAGACTGTGTGCTCCAGATGAGTGTGGAGAACATTTGTGCTGTTAAAACTGGACTATAATCCACCATAAAATGCACAGCTTTTAATATTTAAAAGTAACAAACTCAGCATTTCAATCCCTCACCCTAAAGTAGTGTGACTGTGTTGCCACATTAGACTGTTAATTGTTGAGGAAAGTAAAATTACATCAGGATGCTGGAGAAACTCATGGAGTTTGCAGTTGTATGCTGGTGCTATTTAGGCTTTCAAGCTGTATAAAAGCAATTCCACAGTTATTTATTTATCATTAGATTGCAAACTGCTTGACATATGCTTTGTATTACAGAAGTTAGTGTTTCCTTTTGCCTTCTGTGGGCTTGATGTTCACCTAATGCTGTTTCCTCAGAAGCATTTTTAATCAGACTGAAAGCTGCCAAAGCAGCTGAGGCTGAATCAGTTCTAGGAGTATCATCTTCAGAAACTGTGTGAACCTAGGTGTCTTAACTTTTTAGAAGCATTACATTTAGTTTTCTATTAAAGGGGTATTGCTATATTTTTAAATTCAAATCTATCCCATGTTAAGGAAAAGACATGCATGAAAGTTGTACTATGTTCATTATCTTTATGGAAGGTATTCTATCATAAGGCAGGTTTATTCTAAATCCATTATGGGTGGTTGCCTCTGCCTTAGTAGTTGGTGTCTTCAGTAGTCTTTAAATAGGCTCTTGTTAAAATGCTGAAATGTAAAAGCGTAATCCAAGTATAATAACTATGGTATGTAAAGACGGATATATTTAAAAGCACTTCCATATTTAAATTCACCTCCCTAGTATCTTCTTTCATGGGGAATTTCCTCTACTGATGATGCAGTTGACAAAAGTCTGAATTCAGTGGGTAGGACAAATGTCACTAACTAAAGCTTCACGCATTCACAGCCTTAATGCAAAAGCTGGACCAAGTCAGAAAGGGCCATGTCCCTTTGATTTTTTTGTGTGTGCATACAGATAACAAAGGTAATTAGAACACAGTATCATCTCCCTAACTGCCAGATGGTACCATGACACTGCACTTACAACAGCTATAAATGAGAACAGAAATACGTAGAAAGAATTTTTTTTTCTTGGCTCTATGACTTGAGAGAACAAACTACCTTAGAAGTTTAAACTGGTGGGAGAGCAGCATTGTAAGACGAGAGAAATAGAGAGTGAAAGCCAAGCCACAAATAACTGCAACATTGTGATCCCTTAAGCCCCACAGTTAAGAAAGGAAGAAAAAAATCTCCTGCTTGAGAATTCCGGGCGGGCAGGGGAAATAAAATGGGTGAACCGCAAGATGGAAAACCAGTTCCAGACTGTGACGGTCTGGTGACGCAAGCTGAGAAAGGTGCTGCGGCGCAACTGCGCTCTCCTGAGACCCGCCAGAGTCACTCCTATGGGAGAGAAACCACATGAAGACAGTGAGTAAGGGAAATTTTAATAGCAAAGTAGACTGGAAGAGACTGCAAATCCAAACAGTTTTCGTAAAGCAATTCCGCGTCTGAGTGGAAAACAATGAGCCCTTATCCACAAGTGAAATGACGATAGAGCACGTACTGGGCGTTCTGCTCAACTGCTGACAAAGTGAAGGAAAAAAGTGGAGGGGAAGAGATAAGTAGTCCTGTAAAAAACTTTTCTTGGGTGAAAGCAGAATGCTGGTAGGGAAAATTTAGTGAATATGTTCAAAATGGATATGGGTAGATGGAAGATAGGAGTGTTCCTCCTACTGAAGAATGGATCAATTCCTGGATCAAGTTCTGTCTTGGTTAATTATAGATCTATCAAAAGTGGTCTGAAACCAGAGGTACCAGATCCTCTGTCACCCATTATGAAGGATTAATGTCTACTAAGTGATTTGTAATTAATCCAAAGAAGTTAATTTTTTTCTTTTCTTGATCAAGAGGCTTTCCTTGTTTAAGTTAGACAGTCTGAATCATGGTGACTGATAAGAGATGTGGGAGCAATCTTTTCCACATTTGTCTTTATAGAAAACTTTTCCCAGAAATGTTGATTACTATTCTTGAACAGGATGATTGTAGAAGGTTAGATGATAAGTCATCCTGTCTAGAGATGTCAGCATTAGTTCAGTTGGCATTAGCATTTTGCTCATAATGCTCCAGGTTGTGGGTTTGATCCCCGTAGACTGGATGATCCTTGTGGGTCCCCTCCAATTCTGAATATTCTGTGATTCTGTAATAAGGAATTTACCATGTGGCTTTTCTGGATGAGATTGGGAATTGAAGAGTCTCTGGACTAGTCTCCCAAACTGTCTGTTCTGACATTGTAACCTCAAATCCATATAAATGAAGCATTTGTTAAAACCTATGTGTCTCCCTCGTTCAAAAAGCACCACCTTTTAACTTCTCTTTGTTTTTTTGTTCCTTTCTTAATTACCAGAGATTTCCATTTAGGTTCTGAAGACTGGAACTCGCAACAAAAAATTAAATTACATTCTTGGTGCAGATTTGCCTCCTTCCTTGAGATGGAAAACTTACACTGACGAGGTATGGCTTAATTGAATATTTTCATACTTATATCATATAATTTTTGATGACTTCTATGAGTGTTTACTCATGGCACCATAAAATACTTTGTGCTTAATACTAAACATTTGCGTAAGTTCTTGCAACTAGGTTAGGATGCACACGAGGAGCAAACTGAATATGAAGTGAAAAGAAGTGTTGAGAAGACTGAGTTCTAAAATTTTCTACATTGCTAATGAAATGTGAATTTTAACTAACATAGTTGACATTGATGAAATGTTGTTCAAAACTAGGAAAAAAAAATCCTGTAAAAAGCCTTTAGTCCCAAAACTTTTCCATGTGGGAAAAGGCATGGAAAAACAGGCAAATATTTTTACCTAAACTGCTAGATGGTTTTTCATTGACCATTTTCTTTACAAGTGCATGAAGGACAAAGTACTTCCAGTTTCTAATTGTTCCTAATTCAGTGATGTATTCCCAAATTTGTTACATGTACAATTCTTTCATGTGAGCAAGTGATTTCCTCTTACCCTCCCAAATAACCTTGGAATGCTGTAAAAAGTAGGTGTTTTCCTGATTCTGTAATTTGCTATCCCTTCCTTCCATTGCTGCAGTGGAGGGGTTGTGTGATCAGGAAACTAACAATGAAGACTGAATATGCTGGAGACTGGGGCTTGGTATCTGAGGATCACTGGCATCTTGATCTTAAAGAAAACCCCACCCTGTAATTCCTTCTTGATTGGTGAACTAACCTCAAACAGGGGCAATAGAACTGCAGCCTCTTTCTACATCTGAGTATGGAAATAAACCAACTATTTCTGCTGTTTTCTTCACATTAAGAGCAGCCTTATAAGTCTTATGGCTATATCAACACATGTCTAAGTGTCAGATTTATCCCTCCCTGGTACCAGACATACCAAGCTCCAAATCCTGGAACATGTCTCTGTCAAACTGTGGCGTTATATTTACTGTCTGTGGACAAACACATAAATGTGCCTGTATCTCTGCAGAGGAGCTCTCTTAAACTTCCTTCTCCCTTTTTGATAATTTCATAGCCTTTACCATTTCTTCATGTAACCTTGGTCTCTACATGGAAGAGATTGGAGTCTCCTATTGGGAAATCCACATGTTTCAAGAAGAGACAATCTGATCATGCCGGGTGAAAGAGGAATGTTGGTATCTTATCAAGAGGATTTCACATAGCAATACATGGTAAACAAATGGGAATGTTCAAAAGCCACAACCCAAGCTGGAATCCATTCTCACATCATTCACACACTTTTAAAGTAGATACATTGCCTACAGGTTTGATCCTAAAGTTTGATCCTCAGGTGAGTGTACACAATTCATTAGTGGGCCTAAGCACATGCTCAGCTGGAAGACTGAAACTTTAACTAAACTTATTTTGTGTGGTATGTCCCAATAGGTGATACTGGGCCTAATGAGAAGATCAAACCTATTTATGTGTGTAAGTGCTTTGCTGGCTTTTAATATGCTAGACTTCCAAGAATTAAACTTCAAAATTCTTAAGTAATGATACTGAAAACCAAAGCCGAGGTTGCAAGTACAGAATGATCAAGTCAGTCTATCTCAATAAAGGGCAGTAAAGATATGAATTCTTTATGGGGCATTACTGGGAAATGTATGTATATATATACATAATTTTCACTTAGGCCTAGTGAGACTTCATCTGGAGTGCTGTGTCCAGTTCTGGGCTCCTCAGCACAAGAGAGACATGAAGCTCCTGGAGCTGGTCCAGCAGAGAGCTACAAGTTGATCAAGGTAGAGAAGCATCGCCCTTATGAGGAAAGGCTGGGGGACCTGGGCCTGTTCAGCCTGGAGAAGACTCAGCTCAGGAGGGACCTCATGGATGTCTGTCAGTGTCTGCAGGGAGGGGCCAGAGGAGGGACCAGGCTCTGCTCGGTGGTGCCCAGCAATAGGACAGGAGGAAATGGGCAGGAACTGATGCACAGGGAATGCCACCTGAACATGAGGAAGAATTTTACATCACGGGTGACCACACACTGGCACAGGTTGCCCAGAGAGGCTGTGGAGTCTCCCTCACTGGAGATACCCAAGCTCCATCTGGACACGATCCTGTGCTGTGTGCTCTGACCCACTGTGGGCCCTTCCAACCTGACCCATTCTGTGATTCTGTGACTTGTTCCTTGTTTGGATACCAGTTTTATTTCATAGTTAGTAAGTTATTGCTAGCTTTATCAACAGTGAGTTTTGTGTTAGGGACACATGTCCTTAGGAATGAAATAGAGAGATTCAGAGAGAGATTATTGATATAATGCCATGTAAAATAATATTTCCCTGTAAAATATATGAATTATTCATAATACGATTAAAGTGCTTAAAGCTAAATGAAGTTCATTTCATGTTTGTTCAGTATGTGATATGAAAATATTTTGGTTTTTTAACTTAGTAAAGTAATTTATTTAAATCAATAATTAGCACACTGTACAAAGAAATAGAATCAATATTTTCATCATTTTAATTATAATTAAGTTTATTATGTCAATATTTTTACTTTGACTTATTTAATCTTGGTAAAGATAATAAGAGCCTTTTTTGAACCATTGATTTACATTTTTCTCAGCTGAAATGAGTGGAAAAGGAAATATTTGGCAGAAATCAATTTCAGGGAGAATTATGGAAAACTTAAATCACTTGGCATTGTATCTGTTTATTATTCTGTACCCTGTCAGTTAAAGACATTTTACTTATGAGAAACTCAAAAAGAGATGATATGTGCTGGAATAAAATCTTGACTGAGATTCATCGCTCCTGAAGCAGAGGTCTCAGACAGTGAGAAATAATAACCAGTAATTAATAAAAAAACCTAACAGACCAAATAGGTCTACACAATAAATTTACAAAGTACCTATTAAAACTGTTCTTGGAGTACAGGAAGGAAATCCTTTCATTCCTAGTGCACAAGGAATCCAAATTCTTTGGGGTTTACAAGGAAGGGCAGCCAAAGATTTTCTGTGAAAAGGAAGAAAGACCTGTATTAAACAAGTACTTGCCTATGAGAATGAAATTTGTAGAACTGCATATAAAGAATGATGTACTATTTTCAGCTATATTAAGATGCTGCGAAAGTAGAAAAACACTTAGGAGTACTTTTATTTAATTTAATGTATTTTATTTAATTTATGTTTCAGTTTTATGTATTCAATTTTAATTTGATTGAATGCAACAGAAAGACTCCTGATGACCCCTCTCTGCTTTGGATTAAATGTAACACTTAGAAATAAAGTTTCCATTAGATGGTGTTCACTTACTTTTTCATAGCATTAGATAGCATGACTCACTATTAGCATAACAGAAATATAAATTTGTGATCAGATATTTCTAATTTGGTGAATGATAAAATTAGTTTAATAAATATTATAGTTAACTAACAAAGTTTCATTTTAGTAGTTAAAAACCTAAAAAGTGCTTAATTATGAGTAGTCATTTGCAATTGTATTAAATGTTATAATGACACATAAAACTTGTCAACACCTGTCAAATAGCCAGCAGTTTATTTTAAATCTTCTTGCCTCATGGTTTTCAGGATGAAGTCACATACACAGATATTGTTATACCGTGGAGATGGTCTGGTTCTTCTGATTGCCAGGATTTTCAGTTCTAAAGGTCTCTTGCAACTACTTGTGGTAGAAGCTTCAGTCACACATCTATTCTATACAACAGCTTCTTGGTAATAAGCAGACAAATATCTTTAAGTTGTAGAGTGCAGAGACAATGTGAGAATAGAAGGCTTTCATTTAGAATGGACTTCAACAAGGCAGAGTAAATGCTGGTGCCATGACTTGGCTGAAAACACCTCTCTGGTTACATGGCATAGCTAAAATTTACCCTGTGGATGTTACTTTATGTTACTCACATAAAATTCCAGAGAGAAATATACAGTTTTCCATCCATCCATCCATCCATCCATCCATCCATCCATCCATCCATCCATCCATCCATCCATCCATCCAAAAATATACACATATACCCGTTTACGTTAAAAAGTTTTGAAAATTTTCAAAAGCTTTAAAGTGAACTATTACCAGAGATTATAACAGTCAGACTGCAAATTATAATGGCAAAAATGGGGCTTAAAACTCCAGTGGGATTTAAAGGACACGATGAGCAACCAAATCTAGTTGAAGATGTGATTGCAGGGGAGTTGGACCAGATGGTCTTTAAAGGTCCCTTCCAACTCAATTAATCTATGATTCTAAAATTCTATGATTTTTATGGTTCTATGACTCTAATGAAAATAATTTTAATTCTTCAGCCAGTTCTTGAAGTACATTGAAAGAATATGTGGAATTTAGTCTCTTGTTCCATCTCTCATAACTCAAACAAGCTTGAAGCACTGTAAATGATTTATATGTCAGTCTTTGTTTTCTTAGTTAATGAATTTTTTTACACAGCGTAAGAGAGGTCTTAATGAGGAAAGCAAACCTTCATTCTTCCAGAACTCTATCGTTATCATTCACGCTACTCCCTCATTTTTCCTCTTTCTGTACACCTGGAGAAAACTTATCATGATCTTGGACTTTTCTTTCCATCAGTGAGATCTCCTCAGAAATTAACTTTGCTTAGGTTTTTCAGTGTTGCTTAGGCTTGAAATTTTTTTAGCATCATCTCTCTTTTTCTGCTATATTGTTTTCAAAAATAAGTTACCCAAGGGTTTCCTTGGCTGAGGTTCAATTCCATATGTTCTGTCTGTTAACTTCTAGGTTCTTGGTATCAATTCACAAGATTTATTCCACAAGTATTTTAAGTAATTCCTTCACAAGTGTGGTTTCTCTTAATGAGTTAATGTTTTAAATCACATTATAACTGTAGTTGCATAAAAAATCTTTAAAGCTAGTCTTCAATTAGTGCCTGTTTCACAGGGATGTGAGAATAAATGTTATGCTTTGTATGTTCTTATGTCTCAGACTCCTCCGGTAGTTAATTTTTTTTTTTTTAAGAGGTTTTTTCTATATTGTACTTGTCAGAAACCAGTTTAGAAAATCAAGTACTCTTATTTCTATATCCTAGATCCTTGAGCACTGTCTGTCTGTATTTCGGCATGGCAGCCTCGTTGTGTCCCAGCCCCACTCACGATGTTTCATTGGCTGAGAATGCAGAACATGTGGTTTTGGCTGGAATCGTTCCTCAGCTAGCTGAGACACTGTTGCATAAAACGCCAGGGGTGTTTTTCTGCTGCATCATCCACGGACCTCAGAGACAGGAGTACTGAACCAGTTCTCCCGTACAAGTGGTAATGCTTGTGTTACGGTTTTGCTTGGCTGGAAAACTCCTTGGGCACATCACAATTTTGTCCTGGCAGAACAAACCATGAAATGTAACAAGAGACTTGGATAACCTCTAGCCTCTGTGTGCGCATGCTTTTTTCCCTAAAGAAACAAATGGAATGGTGCTTTACACATCATTACAACAGTTCCTTAACAGAGGCTGAGTCACAATCCACTGCAGTCGGTTTCAGGACTCTGCTTTACTGATGGTCAAACATGAGAACATCCTCAGTGTGAATTGGAATAGCTAACAGTGCTCTAGTTCCTGATGTTCAGTAGGGATGAGAGGGGCAGAATTTAAATCTGGTTGTCATCTATTGTTGACCTGCTCATTTTATTTGTCCTTTCCTACCTACTTCATTTTTTCTTCATTTTCCTAATACAAGAAAAGAACTGGCATAAATATTATTAAGTACTATTTTTCATATTATTTCTTACAGTGTTCGTTTCCATCCACATCTGCTTCCTTCATTTGTCATGTTATTGATTTATGAGTTGAAAATTCAATCACAATATTTTTCAATGGCCATTGAAATTCTTCTAGTCTCCAGTGCACTGTGAAATACTTCTGAAGGCTGCATAACTCCTTGTCATTTATCGTGTGGTAGAGGGGCATTAGGTAATTTTACTGTCCGCTTGAAAGTTAAAAATAATGCTTAATCTCACATTAATAAATCATGATAATGTAAATCTTGTACAGTAATAATAACAATGAAATCATTTATTAATTAATTAATAACCATCATGGTCTGTCCTACCAGCAAATAAAATTGTAGATAATATGTCTGTATACTGTTTACTGTTTATATGTGCAAGTTTACATGAAGATCACTTGCAAGTTTAATCCTTGCTTTTAGGCTAAAAAGGTGGAGTGTAGTGTCAATATGTGGTTGAAGTGAGTAAGTTAGTGGTTGCATAGATGTGTGTGAGAACACTGAAGTGTTAGGGCTGCTCTTTAGCAGTAACTTGCACGAAACAACCCAGGCAGTAACAGCATAGGAAAGTGAACCCTTTCGGGGCTGTTCCCTGGGGCTGTTTAATTTATGGGCATACATGTGGACCATATGACCACACACTTGTTTAACACCTGAATTCCACTCTGAGCTATTTAAAAATTGTTCCATTAGCAACGGATTCTGGCATTTGACCTAGTCCTATCAGCACTGGAGACTTACCAGAAAAGTAATTATTAACTTACGTTAAACAGAATTACAGGCAAGCTGAGTCTCCCTCAACAGCAATAGAGAAGAGAAAGCAGTTTAAATTGCAGAAGATACCTTTGAGTAAACTCTGAAAAGGCAAGAAATAGGTAATCTATCTCTGTTGAGAAATCATTTGAGGAAGAAAATATTTGAAAGAGAAATGATTTTCCCAGCCAAAGTCTGGTCCACACAGTTAGCCAAAGGACAATGAATCAATACAATATATCAGGTTCTGGAGAACATAAGTATAGGAACTCTCACAAATTACATCAGTCAAGATTTTGGCATTGCAGTGATTGAAATCCCTATTTGGCACATGCTTAACTTTGAGCCTGTGAGTCACTCCAATGAATTATATTAAAATTATACAGATTCTACAGAAAACTGGTAAAAACCATTTATTTTCCTATTAATTAAGCCTGTTTTATGCTTCCCCCTCCACCCTCTTATTTAAAATGCAAAAACTTTCTGATTGATTGTGGTTAAGATATGGGCATTTTTTTGGTTATACAGTTGGTGTCTTCCTGCAGCCTCATATAACATGTACACACTCATGCTTACTTAACATATCTAGAAGATATATAACATATATACATCAAGGGTCTATGTGCATGTTGATTTTTTTCCCCCTCATAGTTAAATATAAAGTCTTTATGTTTTCAAGCTGTGTTAAACAAAAATTTCTCTGTTCCTCTGTAGGTACTGTTTGTGCCTCAGAATAATTTGCGGGTTCCTATTGCCTGCAGAGATTCTACTTGCGTATGGTTCAGAAGCCATAACTTTTATTTCACTCTAGCAAGTCTACTGTAGGGAAGAGTGACCTTATGATATTAATTTCTAACTGGAACACATTAGTGAGCTGCCAGTGTAGGTCTCATAATCCATTGGGAATTATTTTTATTTTTGCTTTTGTTATTGATCCTGTTGAACCTGCTGTATCAGACTGAGATATTCTGCTTTATGCAGCAGGTACTGCTATTGAGTGCAGTATTTGAGTCACTGATTCTTTGCTTGTCTCAGCTGGAAGATGTTCTTTGTGTATCTCAGAATGACCTGCCCTGCTGACTCATTTGATTCAATCTTTTGAAAAGGACAGTGTTGCTCTCTCCAGTTTGTAAATCAGACCATGTTGGGCTGAGGGCTGTACTCACTAGCTTTATAAACAAATGCTGCCGGGCTTAGACTTTTATCTGCTTTTAAAGCCAGTTCTATATCTTTAAATGAGGGATGTACTGATTATTGCCTATTAGGTGTTATCTGCAAATACTTCTGTGTGACTGTGTCTAAAGCTGATTTTTCTGGTCATTGCTGGAGCAATGCCCAAGAAGTAGGACAAGTAAAATGGCTTTGCTTGAGGAAAATGCTGTGGAACACAGCAAGATGCAGAAAGGGAATTAGCTGCCTCAAAACTCACGATTGGTCAGCACTGGAGATCCAGCTCTTGCTAGGAGTGTACAACTGAGTGAATTCTCTCAGAGAGAGCCCAGTAACCAGGTAACTGTGCTACAGAAAACTCCGAAGACTACAGAGCAATATAGTTATACACAGCAGTACAGAATAAACACTGGGATGGGCTTGTGATGGGGTGCCATCTGAGAAACAGCAAGGTTCTCTGCGGAGGAGTTCTTTATGTGTAGCAGCTGATCCCTGTATCTCCAGTTTTGAAAATAATACCTTCCTGTGGAAGAAGGTAAAATAAAGCTGAAACTTGAGGGGAGTCCAACTTCCCTTATTATCCCTGAAATTGTCACTGATTCAAAGAAAAACTCAAAGCATTCTGTAATGTTTTTTTCTCCATGGTTTTGGCAGCATACCACTGTTGCTGAAGCTCTCCGTCTGTTAAATGTCTGGAAGACCATGCAGATATTACACATAACTAGGGCAGTCACTTCCCTTTGTGTCTGATCCAGCAACCCAGTGTGATTTGTGCAATCTAGTATGGCAAGAATTAACATGACACATCTGAGGAAACGTGAGACCAACCTCACAGCTAATAAAACAGAAGGCAGTTGATCTAACAAAAACATCTGCAAATTTTATTTTTCTTGTCTTTGATTAAGCATGACACAGACTAAGAATGAGAGGCTTGTAAAATCTAGACAGTACCAGATTTTATAAAGATGCTCAGTATGGGTATCAAGATGTAATTAGCTCCTTTCAGCCACTCATTTTTGCCTGCTGAAGGACCAGGACAACTGCAGCATGTGCTGCTTCCTTCCTCTGATACAGAGGTGGATGACAGGATGAGGGATCTGTGGGTGAAGGCCATGCACTACAGCACCAAAGCTGCACCTTTTCCACTGAGAGAAGCAATAATGGTAGCCCTTTACTCACCTGGAAGCTCGAGGGTACACTGTTTCCTGACCCACTCTTACTCCTGGGGACCTTCCAACTCCAGACTGTCATGTAAAGCAACTTAAAATCACACTCTGAGACCCTGGAATAAAAGGGATCTCCATTTCATTAACATTTTTTTGCCTTCATAGGAAGAGAAAGTATTTAATATCTGCTCTGTGCATGACAGAGATGATCTCTGCTGTATACTGGCTGTTAAGTGGCTGTTGGAGGAAAGAGGTAGACAGCATCATGCTGGGCTTCAAGGAAGTGTGCTACAGCCTGGCTTCACACTGGTGCTTTAGGAAAGTGGCTTTTGTGAAAAACTGTTAAAGCTGTTTGCAGCAGGCCACAAGTAGTGCTTCCACATAGTGTGGAAGATGCTGTAACTTTTTCTTCTTCTGAAAAAGATTTAAACCCATGATTCTTACCCATCAGCAGGGTATAAGAACTTTTCAAGCTCACCCAGAACCCATCAAAAAATCAAAATTCAGTAACGAATTTTTTTTGGTTTCTTGTTTTGTAGCCAAGTATCACTTTGCTACAAAGAAAGAGAAATTTAATTTTGAACCTGAATTTTGAACCCTTTTCTCAGGAATTGTTATATAGTTTGCAAGAGCTAAGGAAAAAAAGGTGATAGGAACCTCAAAGAGGCTATCTAGTGTTCCTGATGAACACATGTTTTTAAAAGCTTCAAGCAGCAAAAATATCTATCTCCCCTTGTGGAAATTATTCCAATACTTCATTTAACCAAGTGTTAGAAAGATTGTCCAGTATTTAACAGGAATATTTCTCCCAAAAAATTATTTCTTTTTTTAAAATCTATTATGACCATTGAAACAAGCAATTTCTTTTTGCAGCAAATTGGTATGTGTTTAAAGATTGTTCTTACCTGCAGGTTAAAAAATCCTGTCCTTTCTCATATTTATTCTTTCTATAGGTACGATAATATTATTTCCTTTCTTATGGATTCTGTGCAGTTAGTTCATAGTTTTTGAAGTGCAGTTCAGAGAACTGAATGCACCATTCCATCAAAGGCTTGACTAAAAATCAGTACAGCAGAAAGCAATACTTGTGGATAAACATCTGAGTATGGCTTTGTCTGTTTTTTTGCAAGAGCAGTACTTTGTTGACTCATATTCAGCTAGTGATTCATTATTATCTGTTCTTGGACAAAACACATAAACAAGGTTTATCCCTAAGGATAATCTTATATGAGACAGTCCTATATACTGAGTTTTTCCCTTCAAGACTTAGAAAACTTCTAATTCATGGGAATTCTTGATGGCTCTTAGTTTGGGACTAAATGAAAAGAAAACATTCTTCTCTCAGTTCAGGTACACGAATCACATGTCTGCAATATCACTTAGCCCTTGCATGCTACCTTAACACAAACATTATTTGTTCTTATGTAAGAATGATAATTTGTCAAACTGGATGCCACCCTTCCTGCTAAAAACACTCTGCTAGTGAGGGGGCTGACTTTGGAAGATTTTTTCAGCCTTTCCTTTTCCTGTAAGCCCGCGGGAAGGCAATGTGCTATGGAAAACATGCATGTGTTTGTAGTCTAAACTTTACACTCAGAGTTTCTGCAGAGCAGAAACTGTAGACAAAGTTGAGCAAGTTTTGAAAATGTGCCCCTTTTTAAATTTTTACTTTTTTTCCATGTTTTGCATCAGAGAATCTAGACTTCACAGAATCACAGAACATACTGAGTTGGAAGAGACCCACAAGGAATATCAAGTCCATCTCCTGGCCCTTCACAGGACACTCCAGGAATCCCTCCATGTGCTTGAGAGCAGTGTCCAAACACTTATTGAACTCTGTCAGGCTGGTGCTGTGACCACTTCCCTGGGGAGCCTGTTCCAGTACCCAGCCACCCTCTGGGGGAAGAACCTTTTCCTGATATCCAGCCTAAGCCTCTACTGACACAACTCCAGGCCATTCCCTTGGGGCCTGTCACTGTCACCACAGAGCAGAGATCAGTGCCTGTCCCTCCTCTTCCCCTTCCAAGGAAGTTGTACCTGCAGTGAGGCCTCCCCTCAGTCTCCTCCAGGCTGAACAGACCAAGTGACCTCAGCCTCTTCTCATACGGCTTCCACTCCAGACCCTTCACCACCCTCATGCCCCTCTTTTGGACACTCTCTAATAGTTTCATGTCTTTCTCATATTGTGGCACCCCAAGCTGCCCCCAGCACTGGCAGTGAGGCCGCCCCAGCCCAGAGCAGAGGGGACAATCCCCTCCCTTGCCCTGCTGGCCATGCTGGGCCTGATGTCCCCAGGACAGGGTTGGCCCTCCTGGCTGCCAGGGCACTGCTGGCTCATGTTCAACTTGCCAGGATCCCCAGGTCCCTTTCTATGGCACTGCTTTCCAGGATCCCATTCCCCAGCCAGTCCATACATCCAGGGTTTCACCATCCCAAATGCAGAATTCAGCACTTTCCCTTGTTGAACTTCACACGGTTGGTGATTGCACAGACTCTGATTTGTTGAGGTCTCTCTGCAGGGCCTCCCTGCCCTCAAGGGAGTCA
>VZRO01002734.1:283841-441538 GCA_013397915.1 Daphoenositta chrysoptera
TTGAGGATTCTTGGATGAATCCCATCAGGCCCTGTAGATTTGCAGGGAGCTGGAACAGCAGATCTCACGCAATTTCAGGATTGAGAGTGGGTTGATCATTGTCACAGTCATGGTCCTCCAGCTCAAGGCACTGAGACCCCCTTGGTCCATCACTTGTGTAAGATCACAGTATTTGAAATCTTAGCATCATATTATTCTCTTTTATATTATATACAAAATATATATATTATCTATTATATTCTATTAGAGTAAGATCTTAGTCTTTAGTGATGGTGTCTGCAAAGATGTGTCCAAACTACCTGATTCTTGATATAATACAGTGAGACAATCAGAGCAGTTAAGAGGCCTCAGTTCTTTCTATCTTTCTTTTCTCATTTTGTAAGAGATCATACTAAATCTGATTAGAGCATTAGCAGCAGATCTAAAGCTTTTAAAACTAAGCATTTGGAACCCTAGAGCTGGTGAGGGTTTGGAGCTTTGTCAGTCCTATGAGAATGCTGGCAGAGCTCTGTCCTCACGGTGGCCATGCACTTCAGTTCTCAAGGTCTGTGAAGTGTCTCACAATTTAGATTTCTCTTTTCAGTCTCTCCAGAATTACATGAGGTAAGAAAGTTTTAAAATACATTTCTTAAACACATAAAGATTTTCCCAGATTCAGGCTCTCTTTATACTTAATGCTAACAAGAACTGGATAAACCAATGAAAATACTTAATTTTATGACCCTCAGGTGCTGTTATTTTCAGTTCATATAGACAGAATCATTGGGAATTGTGCCAGGACTGTTAACAGGCAAATTCTTTTTGTGTGTTTACTTGATCATGAATTGCCAGATACACTTGGCTTTGTAAAAACAGTGCAGACTGAGAGTTTCATGCAGACATTGTTTTCTGATTCAAGACCTTAATCTTGAATTAAATTCCTAAAATTAGGAACTCTTCTGAATTGTTTGCAGCTGCTGTGTATTACTAATTTAGCTATATTAAGTTCACTTTGTCAGCTCATTCAATGGCAGTTCAGACTGATAATTAGCTACCAAATATAACTTCCTCAAATCTGAACACTGACATTTTGCTTTTTTCAAGAATTAACAGGTAAGTTCATTCATTGGGGCTTAATGATTTACTCAACCATCCGAAACAGATTTGAGTGGCTAGTGTACTTTAGTCACTATAAATAAAAAATTGTTGATTCAAGATGTGACACTAAGTCTGGAAAAAAGTCCAGAATTTCTGCTTGACAATACTAAATTTATTTCAATAACTTTAAATATATAGGAAGTGCAGAAATGCCATACTATAGACAGTACAGAAACATTCAGTTATGAATGTTTAAGATAGCAAAATGCTTTTTCTTCTGCTAACTTTTCCAGGCCTTCCTGACTGGCAGGTGGCATAAACTATAAGCACTGTATTGATTATTTGTATTTATATAAAGGGATATCCATAAAATAGAGAATTTGAGATTGATAATTCTATTATCAAAAAATAGTAATGCCATTTTTAAATTCAGAGAGTAAAATTACACCTTTGTATCTTGAGTGGGGAAAGTAGATTTCTAAGGTAACGTATGATGGGTACGGAATTTATCTGTGATTATATTTGTCCAAAAAATTGTGGGTTTCTTCACAACGTATGAGAGGAAGTTTATATAGTCTAACTCTTGTTTGGCAAATACATACTCAAAATGAGCTCTGCAGAAAAAGTGCACAAAATCCTTCAAATGCAATCTTGAATTCAGGGAGGGTTTCTTCTGTTTTAAATTGAAAATCCCAGAAAAAGTCATAGCTTGGTGAATCTGAGACAAAAGTACATCTTTTTAGATCTCCCCATCATCTAAGCTGTTTAGTCTGTTTCTTCTTATTATGCTTTTTTTCCTGGCAAAGCATGACTAGGAAACAATACACTCTTTGGCAATTGAAATATAAAGAAATAATCCAGGAAGCAATACTGGGGAATAGTAGGATGTGGTGTGACAAGTTGTAGTTTTAACTATGGATTCTAGATAATTTTGACAGGAAATATAAAACTAATACTTGTCCATTCTTGCAAACTTTCTTCTTGATAAGAATGTACCTTATATTTTGTTCCTGTTGTAGAAATATCTGTAATTGTATGCCCTGTTTATGTTAAAATAGTATGGAGGGATAATTTCTGCAATCAATTACTGTGGTGTGAACTTCAAAAAACTTGAATACATTCCCTGGAATACTCTCTTTTTAGAAACAATAGAATTTTGTGCCCAGATTAAAATTCTAATTGAACTTATGAGAGGGGAAATGGTAAATCACAAGAAAATTGCCAGCCACCATGACAAGGTTTTTATTGGATATTTTTCTAGCATGCAGACTTTACTGCTGGTAAATAGCTGGGAGGATTTCCCTCACAGGTTTGATGCAGCAGATAGGTCTGAGGGGGTAGGTGAATTTGAGGTAAGTGTAAAGGAAGCATTAGACAAAGTAGGTACACTTTGGGCTGGATGTCATTCTCCTGGCAGCCCTGAATAACCTCTGATGAAGCTGCAGAAGAGCTGGCCAAGGTTGCTGCCAGTAGCTGCAGTTTAAGAGCAGGGTGCTGTGTAATCCCATCTGGAAAAAGGGTGTGGAGGAGTCTGGGTAACTACAGACCAGTGGGTCCTATTTCCATTCCTGATTAAATGCTGAAGTGCACAATAAAGAACGTGATCGGTGTGTGCATGAATGAGCATGGCCTGTTGGGAAGGAGTCAGCATGACTTCTGCTGACAGAATTCTCTTCTTGCTGGCCTGCTGGAGCTCTCTGAGGGCATCTATAAAGCACAAAGATAAAAGAGAGCCAGAGATGCACTTTGTTTTCTGACATAGATTATTAAAGAGATTACTAAAGAAATAGTGTTGCCAGAAGGTTGGATGAGAACTTTTTCCATGGGCTGCAGGTTGGTTAAAGACAAGAAAGCAAACAGTAGTTTAAACTTAAACTCTGCTTAAATCCTTCAGCCTTTATTTTTTCATGTATTTTATACTTTATGGACAATCAGTTCTTTGTATATATAGAGACTCTACAAAGTTGACTAGGTCTCTAATTGTTCTTCTGTCTTATACATCTGTGCACTTTGGAAATGTCTTCAAAGTGTTTCCTGATATCAAAAGATGCC
The DNA here is from genome assembly GCA_013397915.1 of Daphoenositta chrysoptera. NCBI lineage: Eukaryota > Metazoa > Chordata > Aves > Passeriformes > Daphoenositta > Daphoenositta chrysoptera. The sequence goes on from VZRO01002734.1 coordinate 286,971, forward strand.
CATGATCAATAGCAGCCTGCAAACAACTTGGTTACAAACGTTCTTAGAAGTGTTTCTTTATGAGTAGCGTGGTAAAACTGTTAAAACATATAAATGCTCCAAATTTAATACAGGTGTCCAGCTCATCAATGTATAGTTAAAGAGTCGTTGTATAAAAAAGGTTTTCAATAAAATATTCTGGGTTGAACTTAGAGTATAAAATGTCTTTTACATCTTACTGGTTTTCCTCTAGGTCTTCTATACTGCAAAGTATGGGGGATGGCATGTGAGTTAACATATTTATGAAGCTAAGTTTTCCCAGGGTTTTCAATAACTTCATAATTCAATTTCAGTGTAATTTGGATGCACTTAAGGGTAGCAGAGAACAAATAATATTCTATATTATCTGTAACAACTTGTGTGCCACACACGCAGGTTAGAAAGCAACACATACACAAACACTGCTTAGAAAAGCTGTAATAAAATTGTTCCAGTACTGGCTCATTTTCTGCAAAACTGGATACATAATTAATATTCAAGTATCATTAATTGTAATTTATGCATGAACTTTTCTGATGCAGCAGCTGGCTCTAATGATCAGGATGTGTCCAGAAGAAACAGCAGAATGTTTGGGAAAAGTCCTCTCCATTGATAAAAATGGCATACATGTAGCAAAAAAATGTAAAATTTTGGGGTTTTTTTCAGTCTCTTCCTCCAGCTGCCCTCCCCCCAGAAATTTATTTCAATCTGACAATCCTTGAAGGCTCTCACTATAATCATTCAGACATTGGATTTTACCTACTCCAGAATCAGATAAGTATTAATGTATTGAAATCTGAGGTTAAGAGAGTCAAGAATTGGAAGATTTTTTTCCCTCAAGGCAGGGAGTAGGAAAGTAATGAACGTTCTATATTCTGCTTCTTGTCTTTCCCCCTCTTTTTGAACTGGCTGGACCTTAACTATTTATGGCAGAGAATTTCAAATGTGACCTCATTGAAATACAAGGTTCTGGTGAGAGAGCAGGAACATGCTGAAACAGCTATGGATATATTTTTTCTTGCACCAGAGCCCTTTTCCAGCATTTTACCCAGCATTATGATTTATAGCCATTTTAAGTCTCATTGACCTTGTCAACAGGAAAGTAAAGGGATCCAGTGAAGAACCTATTCTGCTTTGGTTCTTAGAAATGTTGCTCCAGAGACATATTTTGGGGATTCTACATATCAAATAACAAGATCATCATAAAACCTGAAAAGGTAACTTACTGGACCTAGTTTGTCCTTCATGTTGTTCTCAATAGTATTTCAGTAGAGGTTAGTCTGTTTTATTACCAGCTATTCCATGGTATCTTTATAGGTATATAAACTCTGCCTTTATGTTGTTAAAATATCACATTTCCTAGAACTGAGATGGGACCACTTATGTAAATATTTGCCAGAAAATAAAAAGGGGGTTCAAAGTCAGTCTGAAGTAACAAGCAGAGATTGTCACTAGATAAATGTTTCCTTCTGGCATTAGGGTTCAGCCAACACACAGAGCCCCTGTTCACAAAATTCAGCCCTTCAAAACACATTGCCCGTGTGCAACACACCTCTTGTGAATGGCCTGTTCAAACTCTTGATCTGTATTTGGGAATTATTTGGGAGCAATTATTTGTCATGCAACTTATCTCAGAGTTTCACTTGTAGGTGGTCAAGTCCTATTGCCCAGGACATTCACAGAACTGTAAAACTAGATAATAGTAACTGAGGCTGGGTTGCATTTTTGTGCCTGAAATATCCCAAAGTCTGGGGATTATTTAAGCTAAATTAGAAACTTTGAACTAATAGACTTCAAACAAAAGTGAAAAATAAAACTATAGAGAGCAATAGAGCTTTAGGTTCAGTATGAATCTTCATCGCTTCAAAGTTGCCCATTAATTTTAAAAGTGTTCATGTGACTTCAAGGAAGAGTATCTCACGCCTGTACTTCACAATGAGATCCTAGTAAGGAGGTACTCTGCCCACTTCCTCTCTTAATTTTCTTCTCTTTTTCACATAGACAATTTATGTGTTCTTCTCCTAATTTTCTGGTGTAACTTCCCCAATTAACTGGCAAACCATGTAGTGAAACTCATTTGAAGATATCAATAGTCACTAACTGACACTTAATTTGAACATTGCAAACAGTGTGTATGAAGCTCATCATTGCCGTCCTAATTGCAAACATTAAAATATTTCACTGTTCTTTTGATAGAAAGTAGGTCCATAGGCACCTGTGTCCATGTGAAATCTCTTGTTCTATAGACAAAAGGCCACATTCACTGAAATCTGTCACTTTTGACATTTCTGGGTTAGAAGTTGCTGATGAATGCTAGGGAAGGATCAAATCCTCTTTTCAATGAATATATCCTTCCTAAAATTATCCAATGATTTTTTTTTCCCCATATCCCAATACAATAATACTCCTATAGAATATATTTAGAGTTGCAGGACAGGTTATTTCACATATTAATAAATAACTTTAATAAATATTGTTCAAGAACAAGTCATAGCAGGTTGAGACTCTAATGTCCCATTAATAAGTAATCACTTCTTTTATTTTGCATATAGAAATAATGCACAGATGTATAAAATGGACAAACAGAACCAAAAAAAGAACTGTCTAAAAATAAATAAATAAGTAAAAAACCACATAATTTTCTAACACATGTGGCAATAATTAACTGTGTATTTTGGCAGTAGCTTTACTCGCTTAGCAACTCTGAAACGAGACATTCTGGATATTTTCTCTAGGGATCTGAGTGCATTCCAGTTTTTGAAATGTTGATAACGCTATCAAAATACCACTGTGTTTACTTCAACTTTGTTTAATGCAGTTTCTTTAATCTTTTTGGTTTAGCTTTTAAGGTTTAGCTTTTTAGCTTTGTTCCCACTGAAATCAGACAAAAAAAAACCCCAAACAAAATATATAATCCCATTTGGGCTATACTAAATGTTGCACAATATCAGCTCCGGGATACCCACACAAGAAGGACTTGGAGATGCTGAAACAAGGCCAGAAGAGGCCACTGAGTTGATCACAGGCCTGAAACACCTCTTTTATGGTGTTCCAGCTGAGAGGTTTTGATACCCAGGAGAAGACAAGGCTTCAGGGAGAGCTTAGAGTATGTGGAGACTTTCTGCTACATAAAGGGGGCTTACAGTAAATCTGGACAGGGACATTTTACAAGGCCATGTGGTGACAGACAAAGGGGAATGGCTTTAAACTGAAGGAAAGCAGGTTTAGATTAGCTATTGGGGAGAAATGCCCTACTGAGAGGGTGGTGAGGCACTGGCACAGGTTGCCCAGGGAACTCGGGGCTGCACTCTCCCTGGCAGTGCTCAAGCCAGGCTGGAGGGGGCTCTGAGCAACCTGGTCTGGTGGAAGCTGCCCCTGACTGTGCTGGGGGCTTGGCACTGGATGATCTTTAAGGTCACTTCCAACCCAAACTGTTCTATGATTCTATGAATATTTATTTTACATTTGGGGCTAGAGAGAGGATAGCCAATTGTAATGTTGGGCCCTGATCCCTGATGTCTGCAGGGCTGGTGACATCTATTGCTTTACTCAGGTAAGTAAGCTTTGCTTAAAATCACAAAAGTTTGTCTAAATAGCTGTAAGACACATATTACACAATCTACAGCTATAGAGATTTTTCAGACAACTTCTAGTGTTATTTATCAACCTTTCCTCTTGATTTTATTCCACCGATGAAATTAAGGAATGCATTTTAAATATTCATTGACCCAAACCCCTGGAGAAAGTATCCTCTGTTGTAGAGAAGCACAGGAAACGAACTCTACATTTTAAGCCATCAGTGAATTGCTCCAGAATATTCTCCCTTAATCAAAACAAACCTAACAAGCCCCAAAACTAAACCACTAAGTTTAATGACTGAAAAACATTATTTAGGTGGGAGCTGAGCACTTCCTGAAAGACCTGGATTTTCGGAAGTTCTGCTATAGTTTATAATCTCACAAGAGGTTCAGATTCCTCAAGTTGTCAAGTTATCCAGCACAAATAAGCATTTATTATCTTTGAGATGGGTTGGGTACTTTGTGCAGGGGTTTGCTTCTGAAAGAAGGCTGATTTTGATTAATGGTTTGTTTCATTTAAATTATCTGTGTGTGCAAAAATTATTGCTTTGTGTCCAGTAAATTTCCAATCTTTATTTCAGTTGCAAGAGAATGCTTAAACTCAAAAAAAAAAAAAAAAAAAAATTACTGTTTTTTGGAGAGGGACATGGAAAGAACTGTTTTACATTATGGCACTAGATAGTTTTGAATAAAAATGTCTATTGAAATTACTGTTGAATATTAAAATTGGTGTAAAATAGAAAATTAAAATACCTAAGTGATAAGAACAGAATTTAAAACAAAGAGATAACTCATATGGAGTGATTCTATATTTTGCAATAATATTAATTTAAAGATGCAGGGGAGATTTCAGTTTCTGGTAAGTAAAAGCCTTACAAAATTTCTCCATTCTGGGTTTATGTGGTTGAGAGGTGCTATTTATCCACATTGTTCATGGTTAATGCCAATTTGTCTTGTTCTCATCAAAGCGTGTGTCTGTTTTTCTATGGTGTTTGAATCTTGTACAACACGACTCTCAATATTGTAGATCTTTCCCAGGAAGTTATGTGATACTGCCTAGTTCTGGAAGTTAGTGAGTTAGCCTGTCCACCTTGGTTTCCATCCTCAACTCCCACGTGTACTTTTCGGGTTTTTTTTAACAATATTCACTTAGATTATAGTTTTAGAATACAATTTGGAAGTATTTTACAAATAGAAGTGAAAATGTTCATGTTAAGAATTTTGTAGCTCTGAAAAAGCAAAAGTTTCCCATGTAAGTATCCTTGCTATGCTGGTAGTTGAAAGTAAGCTTTCACCAGTACAGCCTTTGCCTATATTATTAGAATTGCTTGCCAATCTTTGTAGCATAACAGAGCAAATCAAATCCATGTTGTATGTGTTGGTTTAAGAATTTTATGAATTTTCACAGAAAAAAAAAAAACGGAGTAAATTTTTCTCCAGGAAAGAATGTTGTTAATCAGAAACATCAGGCATGACCAATCCTTACCAGGAAAGGGCTTAGGTGGAACCGCAGTATGGTGTTTTTTCATATTGTGAAAAAAAAAAAAATTAAAAGGAAATAAATAAAAAAGTTCTGATTTAAGTTTTGTATTTTTGATATAATTTTGAAAGTGAGGGAAATGCCACGAAAAATTTCAGCATTCCAAGAATCAAAGAACTGAAGTGCAGTTTGCTTGAAGGTGATATGACATTCTTTTGCAAATATGAATCTCTCTATTTGGAGCTTGGTTCAAAACTCCTAATGCAAGTTACCAATAAACTTGAAAGCTGAGTTGAATGAAATGCAACAGTGAGAGAAATAAGTGCCTCTAGTAAGGGGGCAGAGAAATTTCACTTTTTGCAGAGCAGCTCACCTATAGACTTTGTGCTCAGCTGGCTTTGCTATAAACCAATTTCGGTTTCCTGGAAGTACTGAACTGAAGCACAACATGTTTAATGTAATTTTAAAATTTTATATACACATAATACACATATGTAGCTTATAATGTCCTGTGAGCAATATGTTGTTTACTGTTTATTGGCAGAAAAATAGAGAATTTACAAAAAGTAAGTTAAAAGGGGAGTAGTATTCTTTCCTAGTTAACACACCAGGCTGGCACTCCGGAGCTGTGACTCTATTTGTAATTTTTCCAATAAAATTTATAAGTTTGGACAAGTATTTTCATACCTTACCATCTGTTCTGTGCCTTTTCTTTTGACACAACCTTGACAGCACACATATGAGCAAAAATATGTTAACTTCATTAGTGCTTTGGAATGTTGTTTTAGCAGACAAGGACAGTGGTGGTGCTTCATTCTTGTCTACCATCCCTTCATCTTCTCTCAAAAGCATGTGTCTGGGCTCCAAATAGAAAACAATAAAAACAACAACAACATTTAGTTTATTTATATTAATCAAAGAGAGAAATTTAATTTGAAAATGAATAGAAGATTGTGATATACCCTCATTCTGCAATCCTCAAAATGCTGCTGAGGAACTGTTTAACTGTCCTGAAGAGAGCTTCAGGTCTTCCTGTTACTCGTACTCAGAGAGCTGTAAATTAAGGATTGGCTCCTACTGAACACAGCTGGGAGCAGATGTGCCTAATTCCTGTGTCAGTGTTTACAACAGGTACACCTACGGAGAAACACTTGGATGAGCACTGACATTTTTGCAGCTGATCATCAGAGCTTTGCAGTTATTGTGGATTGCTGCTGTGCCTCAGACAGCACTAAATGCTTTTAGTGCACTCAAGTTTGATTTTGCTTCCGAAGGAAAAGGAAGAAAATATTAGGTCCTTGTGATGGAGGAAAATAACTTGTGTATCCTTTGCTTCATGGGAAAGCAATGCAAACTTCTGTTCCTGCAGAGTGCTGGAACAGATGTCCTGTCACCCTTGCCAGGAATTTGGGCAGAGAGTGCACAGAGTTTACACTAGCTGAGATTCAGCTGTGATGACTTAACTCCAGGGAGATGCCCTCTCCTTGCAGCACGGTTTCAGGGAAGAACATGTAGCTGGCAGCGGCTTACTGTGCCTGTCCCAGGAACATCAGGTAATGAAACCCTCCAGGAGATGTGTGACTGTTTCCCTTTTCCATTTTCAGGCGATCCCCCAGTACAAATGATGACATTTGACAAATAAAAGACATCACTGGGGACTCATTGGAAAAACCAATATTAACAATTCAAAATCTTCTACACTGTAGAAGGTGAAAAGAAATTATTACATCATTCAGAATCACTGGGCACTTCTCTCTTGGATTCACTTCATTTTTCATGGCAGTTCTGCAATGCCAGCTTAATCTTGCAGCCCTGTGGTGGGAGCTGATATCCTGTAAACTCAGAGTGAATTTTGATAGAACGGAAGGCACAATGTGAGGTTTTTAATTTAATACAACATCTACTTTTAATTTCCAGTGAAAGGTTTGTTCTGTAGATTTTTTGCCAATATTTGAATAGGATTTTGCTCCCAGTCTGCTTTTACCTTTCCCTGAAAAATTTCTTGTAATAACTCGTATGCAATATAAAAAATGCATGTATTTATGCAAAGGGAGGTTGGGCCTAGAGAATGGCTTCAGTTTAAATGCATAAGCAGAGAGAAACAGGAGGAGCATACAGAAAACTCCATTGAATGGGTTTGCTATAAATTCCATAAGGATCAGTTTGCACACTGTAAGTTTTAAAGTAAGGCTGAAGGATGAAAGATTTTCTGGTGATTCAAAGCATCCAGGAGCAGAAACAAGCTTTTCAGCAGTTGACATTTGTGTGATAAAGTCCATTCCAGGACTGTCGTTCAAGTTTGACTTGGCACTCTCCCCACAGTGCCTTCCTGTGCATAGGTGGGCTCCTGCACATTTTGCTGACTTTAGGTGCCTCTCTTCTCCATGTACCAGAAAGGACTCAAGATTGGAAACTAGAAAAAAAAATAGAAAACCAGGAAGTTTTGAGTCCAGTCAGCAGCATTCAATCAGGAGACCCCTGTTGCCATCTGTTGAGGCAGTTATTTTTATGAGCTAGGATGTACCAAGGAAAGGTTAAGAGTTAGGTTTCTGAAAATCAAACTCATTGCTAGTAAGTTCTAAAGCAAATTTAGTTTTCAACAGCCTTCATCTTCAGGTGTCCAAATCTGACCAACATTGAGTTAGCCTGGAGGAGAACTGGTGTCTGATAGTTGCTTTGCAGTGCTTTTTAGGAAGTTAGTTATCCAAATGTCCTGTGCTGCTTTCTCAGTTGTTTTTCCAGTGCCTCCATCAAGCTGGGTCAGTACACACAAAGGATAAAACACATACAATTGCATTACTTGTATCATTATTCAGAACTCATAAACTTATTACATATATTGCATTTCTGACAGAGTAGTTTTGTGTTCTCTGCAGTCTTGTAAGCCCTGTTCAAATGAAATAGAAGAATCATCATGATAATTGTAATAAAATCCTACATATTGTATACTTTGCACAGATTGTCTTATGATATCAAGACTCATGTATTTTTCAGCAGGTTTTAAATCGTGTGGTTTTAGAATCTCAGTTCTCATTTCATTAAAGGTCATAGTTAGCTCTCAGGTTCGTGAAAGAAAAAAGAAGTGAGGAAAAACTATTAATATCTCATTATCTGAGATTGATCAGCCTGAGCTTTGTACTGTCAGATTTTGGTAATACTTCTGAAAAGTAACTTGTCACCAGAAAACTACAGGGAAGCATGATTTGGTGTCATGAGGTCCTCCTATGATCTCAGTATTACTATAAATAAGGCATGATAAAGCTTTCAGATTTGTTGTGCACAACTGAAGTTGTTGGCTTTTTTCAGAGTGCTGGTTTGTTAAGTTTTAAAGCACGTTATTTGTTTCATCTTGGTTTTTAGTAACGACAGATGTTTTTATTTGTCTGGATATTGTTAGATTCATGACAACTGGATAGCTTCCATGAGGGGACTGAATGGTAGGAGGATAACAAGCAGTTATATTTCCTTCCATTAACAAGTTGTTAATGAGGGAAAAGGGGGGAAAATACAGTGACCTACTGTCAGAAGAGGATTGTCTTTGAATTAACTCTGTTTATCGTCCTGTCAACTGCTGTAGGTCCTGATTTTCAATTTTAATAAGAAATTTGTTGGGCTTTGTTTTTATTTGAAGAACTAAACACTATCAATTGCATCATGGGCACTTGCCACATCAGACTTTGATGAAAAGAGATGCAGCAGCTATCTTTGACAACAGCTGTAGGACTTCAGCTGACTCTTCCTGCAGTCTCCAGAGTCTGATCATGTTGCTGGCTCTTACATTATCCCTTCTTCCCAAATCCACCACCATTCTGACTCCTCTTCCATTGCATTTGCCAAGCAGCTACTTAGGAAATCTCAGTAGAATTCAGGATCTGGCCCAGAATTTTCATCAGATGATGTATTTCAGCTGTAGTGAAAATGGTAAGTCAGAGCCTGAGAAATAGGGATGGGGGAACCAGGCTCAGTCTTTATGAGCAAACCCTGTCAACAAAAGCTTACTTGCCAGATGCTGTTGTTTAGAGGATTGAATTTACTCTGAGAGCAGGACAGCAAGGCTGCTTAATACTTGAAGACAGAGAGTATTTCCTTGCAGAGTTGTACTTATGTGTAGGTGTCACACTGTCTGTGTGCAGGTTTGCGTGATTTTGTTAGTCTCTGAGACTGAAAGTAAGCCTAAGTCTAACTAACAATACAAATTTTCCACTTAATTCTCAGGGAACAAATTTCACTGTTTATTAAGATGACAAAACTAAACCTTTCCCAGTATCTGCTGTCATTTAAGAAAGTTAAAATAAATAAATAATTAAATCTCATTTGGGTCAACTGAAAAGTCAGATGAAAGCAGTATCCACTGAATTGTGTGTCTTTCCTTCCTGTACTGTGAAAGGATGAAGAGAAAATTGATTTGACCTGTGTAGCTCAGACAGGCAAGCTGGGGCTGTATAGAATATGTATCTTGAAGAGCAGCATCTTCAGTTGCAAGAAAACAAATAAAATCAGAAAAAAAAAATCCATAACTAGTGTGTTAGTTAATAGATGGAAAACGTGTGTTTTCATGGATAGAGATCAAAATAGAACCAGAGCTGATGATAGGTAATACTCATGGGTCAATTACTTTGCATAACTCATAATTAACTCGGGCATCAATAGGCTGATAGAAAATAACATTACGTTGATAATCTAGTAGCCACTTGTTCTTGTGTTAACAGATTTAAAATAAGGATATGGGCTTTGATTTTTTTTTTAATATTAGAAATTTTTTATATGTTGTTGGTTTTATACATTTGACACTGGCTGTGTGAATGAACTGCAAGAGATTATTGCTTATTTGCCTGAGCCTATCACTTTTTTGCTTTAAAATTATAATTCCAGTAAAAAACATTTAAATATTTTCAAACTTGTTCTAGAACCAACCAGCCTTTGATCCTGATCAAAAATAAGAATAATGAAAGAATTTTCAATCTTTATAACAATAATCAATGAGGCTAGTAAATCTGGATGAAAGTGATCTGCTGACATATAATCTCTAAAGAAATTGTTTGTTAAAAAAGAACAAAAGAAGACTCCTGTCTTCAGCTTCTCAGCCTGTTTTCATATCATCAGAAACTGGAGTAAAAATGAGCTTTCACTTGTATTTGGTGTGCTGTTTTAAAATATTGTTATCTTGATTTGGAATTTATTTTTCATTAGTGTGTTGACTTCTTCTATTGATAAAAAGTGTCAAAGGGCTAATTACCTAAAAAAATAGTTTCATAATTAAATTTTTCTAGTGAGTCTAAAATGCAGTAAAATAATAATAACAAAAAATCCCTCTCCACAGAAAAGAAAATTAAGTTGTCTACTGTAAGACTGGGAAGTTCCTCTCTGAAGCCACATTATCTCAGCTGTGAAAGTCATCTTTGCCGAATAGTGGTTTTTTAACTCCCATCAAATATTTCAGCCTCCTTGAAACCCTCCAGATGTATTTAAGGGAACTGTGTGATTGATATAATGTATCTAATCTAACTGGCAATTTGGGCATTTTTCTGAGAAAAAAATTGTTCTATATCTTACCATGAAGGAGAAAAACGAGACCAAGATTTCTTCACTCAAAGTATCTCTTGGTTTCAAAAGAATGTGGAAAATACATTTTACTAGTGACACTCTGACCCTGCTTAGCACAGTCAGTGCAGCCCAAAGCACAGACATGAATTCAGCACAAGCTGGAAAAATTCCAGTCACCTTTCTTTAATAAAATCTGGTGGTAAAGAGATAAACAATCTTATCCATACTAGGCCATATTGTGGAGCTTTTGGCAATTCCCATATCATCATAAAAATATATTTTGTACTGGACATCAGGGTACCATGGCATCTGCAACTTCCCTTTATTTTTCATAGAATCTTCATCGCCAAGCTGCAAAATAATGGTTGTGGCATCTTCAGATGTTGGTAAAGTTCAAATTTCAATCAGCAGACTTTACCACAGTGAGTGTTTAATTTTACATGAATAAGCTACAAGCTGGCACAAAGAAGAGGATGTTTCCAGCTGAAGCTGAAAGTTTCAGAGCACTACCCAGAGGTTATCAAGACAGTTGTTCCATCACAGCTTTAACTACTGATGACAAAATCAGCATACACAGCGTTAAATTAAGAATCAACAGGTATGTTGATTCTTAATTTATTCTGCTGTAAAGACAGCATCTTAAATAGTTGGAGAGACAAGATTCTTTTATCAATGTTTGAATTTTCTTTGAGTTAGCTGAAGAAAAATGAGCAGTAACCAATACAGTTGTAGAAACACGTTTTCAAAACTGTTCAGCTTGCATCCCTAGTTTCACTAAAGTGGATGTAAATATTTAACTAGGCATGATTACTTCCAAGTGAAGGACTTTGGTGGAAATTATTTTAAAAATATTGGAAAGAGAATTAAGAGTTATTGTCAAATGAAGAGAAAAAAATATTGGAAGAAGTTATAGTCAAAGAAGGTGAAATATCCTGAGATTTCAAATTGAATCTCAGGGAAGAGGTGGAGTCACTGTCCTTGGAAGTGTTCAAAAAACAAATTAACATGGTACTCTGTGATAGGATTTAGTGAGCATGGTGGTATTTGGTTAAAGGTTGAACTTGCTGATCTTTGAGGTCTTTTCTGAACTTTTTTACAATTCTGTGATCAGAAAAGCAATAAAGATGCATATAAGAATGTGTCTAAATAGACATCAGCTGCAGAGAACCAGAGTTTTGGTCTATAACACAGAAAGATTATGGAGAAAAAGACAGAAAAATAATATGAAGTGCTTGAGTGGCATGAGATGATAGTTTGCTGATGAATTCTAAAGAAGGACTAGAGACAGTTTCTAAAACATAAAATACTTTTTGAAATTAGCGTATCAGAAATCCAAAAATATCTCTTAATGTTTCTTCTGCTCTTTTTCATTTCTAAATAGTATTTTATTGCTTTTTAATGATGACATCAAAACAATGGCCTCTTGTTCTACCAATTGTGTGTGTAGACTGGGATTCATCTTGGCCACCAGTGAATTAGTCAGCTAGTCCAATACTGGATGTTTAAGTTATCTCAGTAGTCTGTAGTAGAGAAGGACTATTCCTATCAGATAGGATAGGTAGGATGTGTCGTTCTTGGGAAGTCTCTCCCTGGTTGATAGTAGTTTATCCTGGCTGTGTACCGGGTAATTGGTGAGACGAGTCTAACCCACAGATGAAAAAACAGGACATTTGACATGCTACTTGGGACCTAAGTTGCTGCAACAAAGAAAAGATGAGGGGTATCTATGGTTAACTTATAGATGTATATTTATGTAGTTCACATGCATGTAAACCTTGCAGTTTGGTCACTAAAATCAGCCTGTATTTGAGTATGCAATGTTTATGTTTGTGTTTTGTTACATAAACAGAAACCATTTTGATACAAAAGTGCTTCTCTCTGAATTCAACCTTTTTCTAGAAGGGCTCACCCTTTTCTTGTATGAAAACCAGCAAGCTTTGTCTAGGTTTTGCCATGCAACACTGTTTTCCAAAACCCTGGATGTTATGACATGCTGATGAAAGCCAATGTGATTCAGTAGAAAAACTTGTTCACAGAAACAGTCCCCTAATCCAGTTAGCTGTTTAATTGCAGGTCTGGGAACAGCTTGCTTCTGTATATATTCAAATTTTAATTGTCTGCTGAGTATAGAACTTTGTATAATTTCTAAAATCCAGGAGATGTATCGTAACTGTACTTAGTCAGACAGCCTACTGCAGTTCTAAGGTGAGTGCACCTGCATGGATGCAGAAGATAATTGCATTTAGACTAATGCTGTGCAATGGAAGTCATGTGCAAGATAAACTCTCCAAGTGTTCTGGAGAAACATAAGTCCATAGAAGCAGAAGTCCATGTTTTTCACAAAGGACTTCTGTGTATTTTTGTCTCCAGCTCCTGGCTCAGGACTTCTGACTTAGTCTAGGATTTTCTGGAATTAGACATTTCCACGGTCACACCTCTGAAATGCCAGTGTTCTGAGGTCCTTCTGGATAGTCAGTCATCTCCCTACCACCTTTGGGTTCTTTGTCTTCATTTGACATAGGGACTCTTCCCCTTTGTTAGTTGAATCTAGCTCTGGATTCTGATTTTAGTGTTAAAACTTCATTTCTCCCCATGTGTTCACATAAACAGACAGCTAGACACCTAGACTTGCTTTGAGACATCCCAGTCATGTGGGAACAAGGGAATTTGCCACACAAAGGGTTGCAAGCCACTGCCAGGTTTCTCCCACTGTCATCAGGGAGCAAAAAAAGGCATGACAGGGGAGTGAGAGAAAGCAGTCCTGGTTTTACTACTGCTGCTGCTGCAGGTGCAGGCAAGAGAGAAAGGTGACCTTGCTGTCAGAAAAACTCTCCGTGTTTCTCATAAATCTTGATTCTGAGTTGGTGGTGGAAGCAACACCACTAGATTTGCCTTTCCAGTGCACCGTGAGTCTGTGGCTGCTTTGCCAGTCCTGTAGAAACTGCTCAAGGTGACTGCCTTCATCTTAGTCTGGAGCTGCTCCTGATTATCTGTGTGAGAAATGCACTGTGCATGCAATGCCTGAATTCCCTTTGTGTAGCTACGTAACTACTTTGTCCTGGGAGATTTAGCTCACATACCTCACACAAGGCAGATCAGAGAATCACTTTCCAACACAGTCAGTACAGAGCCAAATTGACTTTCTTCATGGCAGTCCCTCAGCAGAGCTTGTTTATATTGTGCAAACAGCTTTCAGGGGAGGAAAAAAGAGAACAATCAGTTATTCATGCAACAGCATTGGTTTGGCTACAGGAAATGTTCCTAAACCCTTACAATTGTTTTTGAATGTTAGCCAGTGTGAAACACAGAAGTAAAGTTAGGTTAAATGCAATTTCAAGTAGCTAGGGATGAAGGAGCTTACCAAGGACAAATGTCTACTAGCATTTGGGGTACCAGACAGACAAAAGGAAGAAGGCGAATTTTCTCAGGCAAGGAACTACAAACTAAAACTTTGTCATCATATTAAAGGCACACTAAAAATGAAATCCTCAATATTTAGCCTTCTTAGCAATTTTCGGAGTAATTTTAACCTAAGGCATATTTAAGATTATTCTTTCTGTCTGATTTGTTTTATGATGTGTCTTTACTTGTCCTTATCTTACACAATTGCTTTTAATTAAGGTAATCTGGATGTAGCCTTGGTAGCTGTTGCAGTGGGAAAAATCACAACCAAGTCCTTGAGTGCAGAGCTGCAGAGAGGAAGGACATGTCAAGGTGCCAGTTTACAAATTATGAATAACATTCTGCACTTCCACATTAGAGCTGGGTGTGTTGTCAGCTTCTCCTGAAGCTGACACGGGGGCACATGAGCCTGGATACATCCCATCTAAGCCATGGCACTTATCTGAGGCATCTAAACCAGGAGCTTACTTAATGTTGCCTTCATGTCTAATTGGAGAGTAGAAGCACCCCTGTAAGGTAATTCAGGACACTTGGGGTCTGGCTGATTCCGTGCAGGTGCCCTCAGCTGGCTCCTTCAGCTGTGCAGAGGCTGGAGAGAGACTGGTGTGCCAGTTTAGGTGCCCTAGGTAGGTCCACAGTGAGATGAGGGATTTTTGACCATCATACTCTGATGCCTGTTTGTATTGTGACCCTCAGTTAGGCTCCAAGGTTTGCATACATTGAATGAAGATAGATAAATAGATAAAGATGAAAACCATAACCAAGAAGCCAGCATGCTTTTGGAGAATTGCCTCAGCCAAGGAGAGCAGTGTGTATGCAGGTCATGATGCTATTAATATCTCGTGGAGCACAGCACCCACAGCTCTAAATCAAAGCATGTTGCTTTGCCATGCCTTCTCCATATAAACATGGACATTGTGTACAGTGTCCTACTACTGACAGGAGGACAGACAACTTCTTCAGGTCCACTTGTCCTCTTGAAGTTCAGAGGAAAAATCTATGTATGGCTGTGAATCCCAAACAGTGAAAATGTGCCAGGGTTTCTTCTGTATGTGAAAATTTAGACCGTTCTTCCAAGGAGAAGTTTTTTATGTATTTATCAGACATAGAAATTTATTCAGTGTTTCTAAATGCATTACCAATATACTAATCTAGGCTTGAGGACCTGTACAGCAAATTAGGGCAACATCCAAGTGGGAATTCAAGTGTTGCAATGCTGAGGTTTGCACAGCTAAGGCATATAGTCTCTGCAGAGGAGTCCACAGCTGAAAGTGGCTCTTGGTCCCCTCTGCAATGAACAAGGACTAACAGGTTACTCAAAATCAGATTCAGAAGCACATTGAGGAGGTACCCATATGAATCAAAAGTGGGAAAGTCTAAGGACAACAGTGTGGCTACGGTCATTTGCTGTTGAATGTTAAACCAACAATAATATATATACTCATATTTCAGGGTCCAGGGAAGGACTACTTTTCTTTCTGAAATGAAGGGAGACAGAGCGCTCTTTTGCTTTCCCCTGTGTCAGTCTGACAGTAGTAACCCTGTTGGTGGAATTCATTACCACCTTATCAACAGAGGCTTTAATTCTTATGTACTTTTAAAGTACTTTAACAGCAGCGGAAAGCCAAAGGGGTTCTTCCCAGAAAAATAACAACCCCATGGGATGATGTTGGATACAAGGCATGAGGAAACAGAAGCTGTGTTTGGTCTGTGTGTGAAGGTGCCATTTCAAGGGCTGTACAATTCCCACAGCAGCCTTGCAGTGCCAGGAAGAGTGAGTGGGCAGCAATTTGGACGGGGGTGCTCACACAAAGATCACAGGAGAAATGCTGGCAGCACTTCCCCTCTTGTTGCTTAGGGCTGTGACACAAAGTGGATGTGGTAGGATCAGTATTCAAGAGGGAGTACACAAATAATCCCTTGAATGAAAATAGTTCCACCAAGACGTTAGTCATCTGGGGAGGACCCAAACCACAACATACTGATCGAAGAAACCTCGGGGCCTTGCCTAACCCAAAAGATGTGGGGCAGAAATAAGAACTGTCTGCTCTGCTGCTATTGCACTGTGAGAGCTGCAGCATCTCTAGATTTGCTGTAGTTTATGTCTATATAGACAATGTTACCTACCAAAGGAAAAAAAATTCTATACTTGTTGCACAGCTTCACAGTCTGGCTTACTGTGTTTCATCAAGGGAAACAGAAGTGTTTTCTGTAAGTATTTCTGTTATTTTGTTACAATTTAGATTTAAAAGGGAATCTGACAGGAGCCAGGAGAAATAGGTTTTGGTTAGAAGCAGCAAAACAAAGCTGTTTAGTTGGAGGTAGAATCACCTTCTGCAATGCTAATGGAGAAAAAGTCCAAATCCATAGCAAAGCAAAAAAATTATTATAGCCCAAGCTTAAGTGTTTTAAAGAGTCCACTTGACTTGCAAACGTTAACACAACAGTGAGCTGATTCTACGTGAACTTTTTGCTCTGCTGCTCTCAGAGACCCAAACCTAGACTGAAGTCCCTATGTGATACATTTTGGGCAGGTGGTCTAACTAAAACTTGTGCAGCAATTTGACTTCTTCCTCATCGGGACAGTGTTTGCATGCATGGATCCATACCCAACATTTCTAAGTACTATTATAACTAATATAAACTATTTTTGCCATTACTTAAGTTGGGAAATTTGGTCTGGTAAAAGAACTGCATTGTATCCCTATGATAGTTACAAAAGCTGTATCACCAAAGACAGTCAATAGAAAGCATTTAAACTCTATTGTGAAGCAGAAGTCTGGTTCAGCGTCTTTATTTTCTCTCTTTAACCGATCTAATGGAAAAAGTATAAGCAGGGCAATTTTGTAGTCTTATTTTGATATTATCCGTATTTGTTTTCCCTCAAGAGAACTGGGGAAATACAATCTAGATTAAATCAGCACATGCATGTGTTCAGTTGTTGCTCATTTTGATAGTATTAATTAATGTGGTGTTGTCAAAGCAGGAGACTGTTCCAAATCTGTCCCAGCATGTCTCCTCTGGGCTAAAAGAATAAATCCGTCATTTCCATTCTGAAGTGGACATGTCCATTCTGCACAGACCAGTAAACTGGCAGAAAAAAAGGCAGAATACTAACCCCTTGGAGATATTGTTGTATGTATTGCCTCTTTCACAGTGTCTGTGCTGTCGTGCATCTCTGCAAATGTCTCTTAAAAACCTGATGACATCCTGAGTGTCTGCAGCATGAGAAAACTTCTACAAATCAAAGGGGAGTTCCATTACAAGAATGGCAGTACAAATTATAAGGCTGGCGCAAATATGGAAAGCCTTGCTTTAAGTTATTTATAAGACAAAAAAACCCAAAGATGCTGATTAAATTACTTTTTTCTTTTGAACATTTCATATATCTGCATCAGTCCCGGGTTTGAAAAAACATTTCAGTTTTTAACAGGAATTAGCAAACCTCAGGAGTTTGATTCTTGACTTGGCTTTCACTTTTGTTTCTGTGGAAAGATGATCTCAATTGCTTCTTTGTCTTCCAGAAATTTTGAACTTTTATTGGTGCAAATGACAAGATGTTTTCCTCTTTTTTTATGAGCAGCCCACATTTCACAATGATTTTAATTGAGTCCTCCCTTTTTGCAAACAGTGATTTCTATGAGAATTAACCAGAGTGGCTAGTTTTAAAAAAGTTTATTGTTTCAGAAAGGGGTAACAGTCAACTTCTCACACAAAAAACTCATCGCAAATCAGTGATGATATTTTGTATGCACTTTGATAGTTCCTGCTGCCGTCCTTGTAAGTGAAGCCTGTTAAGCTGTTGGCTGACATTGATCACACTTGAACATATTTCAGACTCCTGTTACTTTAGCTCCGATCGCTGTTTTTTGTTGTAGTTTTTTTGTTTAGTTTTTTTTGCTTGGGTATTTTTAAAAATTTTTTCATGTTTCATTTTTTTGTCATTGTTTCTTTTACTTTTTGTTTGTTTTTTTGTTTGTTTGGGTTTTTTCTTTGTTTGTTTGTTTTGGGTTTTTTTTTGTTTTTTTAAACCCTTAAAATTGATTTATATAACTGACAACTCATTCTGCCTCATACATATTTAAAAAGTCTAAATATGAATTGTACATCATTGTAATGCTGGGGCTATGTTATACATTGAAAAAAGATTAGACTAAATCAGTATACTGCTTAAAAAATATTTAAGCATATCAGTAAAAACCCATAATTTAATCGAATAGGTGCAGCTTTCTTCTCTGGAAATAGTTGTATTAATTTGGCTTGCATGTGGTAAAAAAGTATTCCTAGTGCTCCAAGATGGTTGGTTTTATACTGAGGCAGCTCCATCAGGGTTATCTCACTATGAATCACTTTTTCTTGTTGTTCAGCTGAAGGATATGTTTTAGTCATATGGATCTTGGAAAAATTTGCTGGTGTCAGAAGCTGTGATTTACTGAGACTAGATTGTTACATTTCCAAAGCCAACTTAATCTGTCTGTTTAACATTATAACATGAGATACTCATTTTATAACATTATATTTTATAAAGAACTATGTAGTTCTGAAATTTATTAGAGGATTGTAAAGATTCTAGTTGGGTATATTTGTAGTTTAGTATGACTGCAATTCACTTATATTAAATGCCTGCTCCAGTGAGTCAAATGTTCTCTGTTTTTTGCACTATTAAATTCAGTGGGTGTCACTGAGTAGAGAAATGGACTGATATTTGATGAAAATTCTTTTTCTACTAAACTAAGAAGAATTTCAATATAAAAAAGCAAAAACTATTTATCATAAACATGTAGGCATATCTAAGGTAATTATTATATGTGAATACCCCAAACGAATGTAGGTAATTCTCCTACACACGAGACCCATTTCTTGTGGGTAATTAACCATATCATATAGAATAATTTTCAAATATCTTTTTCATAAATATCCTAACTCTGTCATACAGGTCACCTTACAATTAGTTCTGTTTTACAGTTAATTCTTAGAAAAATATTAACTTTTGCCTTTCTCAAAGCCATATTTCTTTATCCTGTTTGATGGGTCTATGAAGGATATTAAATTAGTATGCTACATTGGTTTACAACAAATTTGATTTGATGGAATGATGGAGTAAAAAAATGCTCACATTAATAAGGCTGTGGCAGCAGCTAATAGATGTGGAGCTCTGCTTAGGCTGCATAGGTAAATTATAGAAATAATTTGCGTAAAGAAACTTCTACATAGGCCCATAAAGTACAGATTTACCATTAAAATCTACTTGGCTTATGCTGTCCTTATGCTTGGAATTTTATCATTATCAAATATATGTACTTAATGCAAACCTATTAAAATACCTGTTGATGCATTTTCTTAAGTAGAACAAAATTGACCATAGTTGTTATGATTCTTTTAGTCCTAAAATTATAATATGTTGTTTCAACATTAATATATCTGAGATCAGAATCAGGCCTGGTGAGAACATTTATAAATTCTAAAATTCCGTGATTAAATTAAGGGCCATGCTGTACCAGCTGCTTCTTTTGATTCACCAGAGAGAGTTATTTGATCTAAGATATTTACCTTAACACTTTCCAAAACATAATGCCATATGAAAGCAAGGGTTCACAAAGTGTGAGGCTGGTGCCTGAAGCAACTTCTGTCTGTTTTGACTGTAAACACTCTGTGGATTGTATCTTAATATATATTTTTGTGTTGATATTGCATATTTATATTGACATAAATAGGTGTTGTGCTTTATTCATCACAGTTATGAGTCATTTCTTCCAGGTCTCAATTTCATTCAAGTACCCTGATTCTCTGTGACCAAAATCTGACGACATTTCACTCTGCATTGATTAGGATTAGATGGAAGGCAAAAGTAGCCCAGGCCATTTGATAATAGAATATATTATTAAAAAATTATCTGGATATTCTGGAAAAAGAAACCCCTTTAGAGTTTGTCCTGATTCTGTAACATTTGAAAATGTATGTTTTTAACTTAAATTGGCATAAAACCTGCCTTGAGATATTTTCATTTTGAAGTTTTACACAGTTCTGCTGCTGCTATACTGACTTTACAAAGACTCAAATGTTGGGAATAGGAATGGAGTGGACTGGGACAATGTCCATTAAATCATGTCTAAATTCAACTTTTCTGGGCACATTAAATAAAAACCCATCTTGTAACACATTGAGCTTTCAAATACCCCATGATAATGAGACTTATGAAAGAATATTCAGAGAAATAACCACCTCATAATTTTTGTGCTGAAAGGGGTTTTGTTTGTGGCAGGCATAGGCAAGGCAGGTCATGATAGACACAGTTTATAACAAAGACAGGCATTTGAATGTGAGGGAAAAGCTGAGAGTAAGACTGAAACCTGTAGCACAAGCAATTTGGACAAGAGAAAATGATGATGGTGAAGGGCAGGTCTGTGACAATTCATAGACGTAAAAGAAAAGAAATGGCCTGGGAAACTTTCTTGAAAAGACTTGCAGTCCCTGTGTATTTCATGCACAGTGGTATAACTGGAGTTCATTTAAGGTCTCAAACAGAAACATGAACGTTTTCAAAAATCAGGAAATGTGACAGGAGGGCCACAAAAAGCTCAAGTCTGCTAAGGGTGATGTAATACCTGGATAAATGCTGGGTATAAAATAAAGGAAGAGTATTCAGAGGCTGGAAATTCCTGTGATTGTAAATCTGCTCTGCTGGTAATGACCAGGATCATGTGGACTCGTTATGACGAACATCTAGTTGAACACGACTTTTCTTGGTGAAGGAAAATGTCATGCTCAGTGTTCTGGGAGATCTCTTAATCTGTTCCTTCCTTTGGAGGAGAGGCTGCTGCATGCCCTGCTGTGCATGTCCCAGGCTGAGGGCAGCACTAAAAGTGTGGGGCTACTCTGAGGAGATGCCATGTCTCTTTCTGTGTGCTTGGGTAAGAGCATGGGTGTGTTTGTGTCTGTACTGTAACACAACCCTAAGGAGTTCGTGGCATGTACCTTTGTGGGAAAAAGCTTTAAAAATCAGACTCCAGAGTGCTTCGAGCATAATGTTGATATTTGCTTCCACTAATGAAAAGAGTTCTTTGTAGGTATGTAGAAGAGAGTCAGTCACCAGTCAGGCTGTCAAATACAGATCACTGTTTTAGTTGTATTACTATATTCAGAATTTCCTTCTCCTATTTCATGAAGTTGTGAAATTGCTTGTTTTTTGAAGTACTTGTTCATAAAATTATAATTTCAAGATCTTTATGATTTCCTCAAACTCAGTTTAGAGACAGATGGTGCTTCTGTAGAAGCAATGACAGAAAATTCATATAAGTTTAATAAATGCCACCTGGTAATACAATGATTCTCATCAGTGCAAACAAATAGCTCACAAAAACCTCTGTTAGTGACGGAGAGAATGTGTTCTGGATGAAAGGCAGTGCACCTGTGCAGCGCTGCAGGATGATGTGTGATTCTCTGAATGACAGTGTTAGTGCAGTCCAGTCTGCCTTCTAAGCTGTCTGTTCTGCCAGGGACACACAGGGCCTTCTACAGAAACTGAATCACAGCCCCACGTGCCAGCTTGCGACACAGCGAGAACCACCAAAATAGAAGCAGACACTGCTCACACCCTGTTTCCTGGAGTGCTTGCTGTGAGTTTCTGTTTGTCTTGGGGTAGCTCACCCAAGCATTGCTGGCCAACATCTGCTTTTAGCTGTGCTGAATCTTGCCATACAGGAACAGGAACAGCTTTTAAAGTCTTAAATTTCTTGTCACTCTGTTGGGGTGCTTGGTCAAGCTTCTTGATTAGGTTCTCCACCCAAAGGATGGTTGTGCAGTGGAACACACTCTCCAAGGAAGTGGACATGACACCAAACCTGCCAGAGCTCAGGAAGCATTTGGAACCTGTTCTCAGCCACATGGTGTGAGTCTTCGGGCTGTCCTGTGCATTTTCAATGATTCTGTAATGGAAACAGTATTATGTGTTCAGTAAGAACCATCTCAACTGCGTAAAGCTCCTAGAGCCCTGTGGAAGATGCAGTAAAGTTAGTTTTAATCGAGTGATACAGGTAATAACATCATGACATAAGTCCTGTCACCTTAACACAACTGTCCATTGTGTCCTCTCTGTGCTCTGGGAGGAGCTTGGACATGGCCACTCCTTTTACTTTGCTAGGCTCAGCACTGTGACACACTGCCGAGACAACAGCCATCAGCACACATTTCAATAATATGTATACACATCAAGTGAGGTTTTCTACAGGGTCTCTGAAAGGAAACTTGCAAAGGTGGCATTGAGACTGGTGATGGCAACCTTGTAAGAACATCTGCAATCACTCAACAGATTTTGTTCTGCTGAAATTTCTCCCTGACTATAGAGGTGTGGATTTGCCTAAACTAGCAACCATTTACTTTGGCCAGAGCATATAACAAGACATTCTCTGCTTTGGTTGCAGCTACCTTTGGTTGCTTCTGTCTTCCTTGGTCATGCATTTTAAGTGAGAAGGCAGAGAAACTGCATTTAGGGAAGTAAGGCAGAAATCAGAAACTTCCTTTAAACAGTGTAGGTTATGCAGATACCAGGCTACAGTCATTGGTGTTTGTTACGCAATTTTCTGAAAGCGGTCTGGTCATTTTCCCAAGTAGGACATAGGCAAAGGCAAAAATAGGATCTAAATTCATGACCTAGAAATCCAAGATGGTTACTAGTGCAATCTTTGAAGCAATTGTATACATGCTAAGTGGGTCATAGAAATTTGTGGTATGACAGCTCATACAAGGAAGTTATAAATAGATGTCAAGAGGAAGTAGCATAAGAAGTGACAAATATAAGGCAATGCAGGCAGAAAGACGACCTTTCAATTCTATTCTTCCCTTTTAAAAATATTTTTTTAGCAGAAGACGTTGGTAGGAAGGGTGGGTCAGGGAGTTTAATGAAAGCAGCCTTTCCTCAGTCAGGAAAAACGTAACCTTTGACATGCGGATTAATCAGTTCTCTGCTGGCACTTCATTTGCTGAGCTAGTGACAGGGAGTATGAGTGTGCTAAGATCCTAGATGTTCCTGATTCCTCTAAGTGGCTGGCTAAGGAAAGAATGAGGGTATGACCTTATAACATCTCTAATCTCCAGGGACTGTTAAATCCATAGGGTTGTTTATTCCTATATGCAAGCAAACAAAAATTGGACTTTTGAGGTGTATTCACACTGTTTGTGATGCTATGGAAGGAGCTGATTTTAAAATAGGATAAATACTTCAAACACTCTAGCTATTAAGTTATAAAGTTTCTGCCTTCACTAATGCTGTTAACTGCTTTAGACAAAATAAATTGCTGTTTGATTTTCAGCACTGATGGTGAGGGGATTTTTCCTTCTCCTTTGCTATGAATTTACCAACTTGTGTTCCTGATAGTTTTATCCCAGAAGTGGTTGCATGTTAGCAGTGACTACCAAGACCTTTTTGACAAAGCATTAATTGGGTGCATTGTCATTCATTTGCATGATATATGCCCCATAATCTAAATATGGTTTTAACCAGCTTGTAAAACCACACCAACCAGCAAGATTATCTTCTGCCACAGTATTTTACAGAAGGTTTATATAAGAGATCTTATGTTTCATAAAAACACGATGTTTAGTGTAATACCAGAAAGAATTAGGAGTTCCAAGATCCCTTAACTTTTGAAATGTTTTTAGAAATTTAGATCTTTCATGAGACATTTTGAAAACTTATTTATAGGTGGCATTGTAAATACTTATTTCAGAATGAACTGTAGAGAAAGGAATAAAGCACAGGTTTCTCATACTGATTGAGCTCAAATGTGATATCTCAAAATAAGCTGGGCTATTGATAATTTAATTTGATATATCCCTGGGTATGAAGGTCATCTGGATGCAGTGAACCAGCACAAGGCCACATGTTACTTAGCTGCATGGTTATTACTGTGCGTGTGTTTTGCACTGACCTGTTGCAGAATTTACTTATGTCCCCATCTTTTACCAGCTTATCTCCCCAGACTTTTGTTAGCTTTCTATCACTGGCCTTCCTTGTTCAAAGCAATCTCTAATCTTCTTCATCTTGCTCTTCCTATACTTGAGGGGTTGCTTTTCTTCGCTCTCTTGAAGCCTTCATTTTGCACTTGATCCAAAGATCCGTGCAGCTCTGAGCCCATCCCTGCAGCGTAGCACAGCACATTGCGAGCATGCCTGGGCCGATGGGGCCCTGGAATCTGGAGGAGGGTGGCCGTGTCAGCACAGGGATGCCAAGCTCATTACTTGGGTGTGGTATGGCACTGCTGCTGCTCTCCTGCTCCCAAGGCAGAAGCAGGTAACCTGGCACTCTGCTCTGCCATGCAGACAGACCAGTTTGGGTATGTGCTAGCTCAGGTTCTCACCTTGCACACTCTTGCACAATGCAGACATGCTTTCCAATTCTGTTCAAAGGGCTCTGCCCCTCCTGGGTTCTACATAGTCTTTATTGTTAAAATCATGCTGATGTTAACTTTTGCTAATTATCTCATTGTTTGATTGAGTGCAAAGAAGCCTTCACTGGAATACAGGGTGTTTTTTTTACCTGCACATGTTCTTAGTGAAGAACAACATACTAAGATGTTCTGGAAATTCAGCCCTCACAGTGTTCTTGGATTATATGTGCCTTGTAAAAGCATTTATATAACACAATTGCAAAAAAAGAGACCGTTACTAGATTACGCACCAAAATGATTCATCTCAGGTACAGAACTTCATGTAAAAGCCAGGACAATTTTGTTATGACATAATTTCTGACATGCAGAAATATTTACATGTTATTACACATCTTCTTGTTACAGCACTGACAATTATCCTGGCCAGTGTTTCCAGGCTGCTTGGTACAATGCAATGCAGAGTAGAGAGCTTGAACAAGAACTTCTTTTTCATATGAAGTGTGCTGCCTTTAGATAGACAAGCTGTATCATTGTTTCCTGTCTTAGCAGAAAGCAAGCAAGATGGAAAAATTCATTTGCAGAAACAGCAAAAATCGTCTTGACAGCTCTTGTAGCCTGAACTGTGTGAGCTGAAGCTGCTCAGTATATCCTGGCATCCAAGCCTTGCCCTTTCCTACTTTAAGTACAACGAAGCACAGGTGACGAGACAGACTGGGTGGTGTGTTTGTGGACATAAATCCACAGACTGCACCAATTTGCTCCTTTACTCTGCACAATCATGTCCCTGAGTGATACACTGTCTGCTCTGACATAGGAAGCTGGACGGCTCTGGTCTTGTCTCTCTCCTTGTCTAGGACAGCTGGAATCACAGAGAGAAGAAGGGAAGTGCTTCAGTGGTACATGGAGGGTGTACAAGGTACAAGGAAAGAAAAATCACTGTGACTCAGTGATCTAAACCTACCTTTTTTACTGACATTGTTAACCCCAAGTAGTTCAGATTTCTCATCTTTCTCTTTACCCTGAATTCTTTGGATATTTTCCCTTCTCTCTTCTCCACCATTCACTTACCAAAAGGCTAAATGAGCTCTGGGAAGCCCTGTGCTATAAAGTGAAGTACAGTTTGGAATTGACTTTAAAGATACTCACTTGAACTTTCTTTGATACAACACATATCTGTTTACACAAGCAGAAGCTTATAGACTGACTAATTTTACTGCAAAGAAAGAGGAAAGCAGTGAATGACCTTACGGAGTGCTCTGCCAGATTTCTTCAGGTATGACAATCAAGTGCTTTCAACCCAGCACACCTAGCCCTAAGGCAAATCTCTTGAGCATTACAATTACAACTGATGAAATGGACATCAGTCACTCCTTATCTAGACTAACAGATATTGCTAGGAATACCACATGTCTCTAAAGGTCATTCGTGACCTGTTCCTGTGATGTAAGTCTCAAAGAGGAATAAAATGAAAACCACAGAGAAGTCTGAGTCCCTGGTGTCCCAGAAAGCCAGAGGTCAGAGAGCAGAGTCATCAACACAAGTCTGGGGACTTCCCCACCTGGAAGACAAGTGTTTCAGCAGAAACAATGACTTTCACTTCTTAAAGAAGCACACGCATAAGGCCAAGCACATGACTGGATGTAGTGTCATCATTTTGCACTGACAGAAGAGAAATTGGACTTCTCACTACAGCAGACATCAATCTGCCGAGTGTTTTATTTTTCTGATTATTTCTCCCCAGATCCGGTTTTTTTTGTGTTGCTAAATTGCTTCACCATGTTGGAAAAGTGAGACTATCTTCATTGCTTTTTGGTTTTGGCAGTGTAGAGAAGGTGAAAATTAGACCCTTGTGCCAGCCATGACTCCAGAGAGACATTACAGGAGAGCCAGAATTGATTTGGCAAGTGTGGGCTATATTTACCACTGCATAAAACATAAAAATCACCGCTGTTGTTTGGATTTTAATGGTAGTGTTAAATAATAGAGAGGAAAAGACTTGCTATAAATACACCTGGAAATGTTCTTTTCACAGGATTAGAGATTCAAGGTCTGTTGAATTCAGTGGAAAGACTTTGTTTGTCGTCCAAAACCTCTAGATGATGTATTGTACTATTAGGACCACTTCTACAAGTAGTGCTAATCAGCTTAACTGTTCTGGCTTTAAATGTGCTGAGTTCTTTCACTACATCCGAGAATTTTGTGTTAGATCCAGTATGAAATTGTGATACCCACAGGTTTGGTGCCAAAGCAGCTAGCTCCATCTGACTGCCACGGTGTTATCCTGGATGGAGGGGTGTTTGTGTAGGCAAGCTTCCTGCAGGGTGTGGGAACAGCCAGGTGCCCGAGCATGGTCCCCTCAAACCCCATAAGCTGGTGAGAGAGAGCCAAAAGAAAGGGTTAAGCATGAGGACATGCTCTGGGTGGTTGGGTGGGGATGTTTATGTTATAATTTTGTACTTTATGATGTTGCTCTTCCCCTTTTGACATTAAAGTCAAATTGTACATTGTACTGGCCTATTTGTTTATTATGCATCTCCTATACTGAGCTTAAATGAGTTCTAAATACTTGGATGCTATCCTTTATTTAAAAGAAAAACCTTGTTGATAGTACAGCAATAATTAGGAAAAGAGTATTGAACAATTTGGGCCAGGTTTTAATATTTTTCTGGAAGTAAATGCTCTCTTTTTGCTTAAGAGCTCAGAATAAGGGATAACACTGCATGAAAGTTTTAGTTGATGACTCAGAGCTTTTCGGTTTTTTGTTTGTTTCAGTTTTGTTAGTATTTGTCTTCCATGTTGACACCATCTTTAACACTAGCCCACGCCCTATAATGGCATGCACACTTGCAGACATGTGCATGCACATTGGCAGAAGTATGTCAGGAGGGCAGAATAGATATTGACACTGTGCCTGGCTCAGGCCATCATTAACATTTAATTGCTGATAATTTTTTTTTTAAACTGCTGACAGCAGTGTGGGATGCATGTGGCATGTAGGTAGAACACCTAGCAACATGGCAAACAAGGATATTGGGAGTGCATACCTGAACTGGATGGAGTCACAGGGTTCCTGTCCTTAATCCTCTTGCTTTATAAGGTGATGGTGGAAGGTTCACCCATGAATCACGCAATGGTGTCATCCTTACTTATCTGTTGGCAGACTCTCTGAGGGTAAAAATGTTATTGTAGCAGAGGCCTTGCATTAAAGAGAAGAGGATTCTTTGGCTGTGTGAACCCTACAATACAACCCAGTTTACAAACTTATAAGACAACTGAAAAAGAAGCCAGTCCAACAAATGGGAAGGATAGCAAAGCCTGCATCATGCTTAATTCAAACTAATTAACTTTACTGGAAAAAGGGCTATTTGGCAACATGGCAAAATAGCTTTCAGGGCCTGTGTTGGCTTTTCTGCATGGGACTGCAGAAATGAATGCTGCATTGCAACGCCATTGAATTCTCTCTGTTCTAGTCTCATCTATATAGCAAACTATTTTCTGAATGGTTCTTAAACTTGAGAGGTCTGGTGTGTCTCAATGTCTCTTTCTTCAGACATCCTGCTGTGGTCCTATGCAAAAGTTTCATTTCCAGTGGATCTGTGCTCCCTGAAATCTGGCTACCATGTCTTCTTCTGCAGAGTCCCTGTTATAGGATGGTAGCAATAATTGTCCCAGATATTCCTGGGAACAACATGTTTTAGAATTTACAAGCAATTATTTTGGCTGGGGCGTGTCACACCAAACTGTTTTCAGTGGGTCCATTGTAAAGCTGCATGACTATCAGGGCCACGGGTGATCTTGGGATGAGGACTGCAGAAACAGGTAACAGTAACTGGTTTGGAGACCACTTACGATGCTCAGAGTAAGCACTGCAAGACTGAGAGTAGGCAGTGTTTGTAAGGAAGGCTATGCAGAGTGGATGCCTTGTCTTGGATGCCTTGGAAAGGAGATCTGTAGACACTGACCTCTGACAGCTGTCAATTAAAACCCAAGTTCAGGAATATTTCTGCACTTCAACTTCTCTTAGGAGCTATAGCACCTAACAGCAATCAGAACTGATTTTGAGACCCTCCCATCCACTCAGGATCTTGAGCACAAAGGGTGTTTTATTAATTTGGTTTTGAAGGTTGATAATACATGGCTTTTGCTCCAGTCACAAGACTCAACCAAGTAAACCCAACATTCTGGCACTTCTCTTTCTGGATCACTGCTGATGATAGAGTATAGGAGAAAGTTAGGCATCCCGCCCAAGGAAAGAGAGTGCATCTTATCATGCATTGGTACTTCATTTTGCTTCCTAGTGAGCTAGAAATGGTTCCAGTCAGTGCTGGGAAGGTCCTGGCTGGGTGCTTTCTTGGAAGTGTGTGCACAAATACTGCCTAAACAGATACTTGGGCAACTTCAGGTAGGTCTGATCTTGCCCATTTGGTGTGTAAGGTTTGATCCTGGATGAGGTTGCACTGATCAAAATGAATGAGCTGCAAGGTCTGGCTTCTAGTTTTCTGGGCCTGAGTGGGAAACCGTGAGTTCAAAGGCCAGCACCAAGTCCCCCCTTGGCACAGGCAAGGAAAGGTAGTTTCAACAGGCAGCAAACTGATGGTGGCTGCTCCTGCTTCGTGGCTAGTCTGGAAAGTCATTCAAAAGGGCAGCTGCAGACTGCACGTTGCTACAAATAGTGCCAGACTGTTGCCACCTGCCTCCCCACTGTGGGATCACCACAATCCCTGCACAGTCCCTACCTACCTTCCTTGGCATGGGAGAGTTCCAGCAGGGCTTGGCTGCTGGGAAACCTGTGCATGGCTGCGTATGCACATGCACCAGCTTATGGTGTTGTTTCAGATGAATTTATGCCGTTGTTTTGGGGGCTTTACTGCAACTGCAATAGGGTGAAGTTCTCTAAATTCTGCCTCTGTCACACTAACATTTTGATCGTTGACGGTTTTGTACATAGTACATGTGTTTTTTGATACCTAAAGCATGCATATAAATCTCATTAGCATTGTTTTGCATCACTAACCCTTCCCAAGGTGTGGAAGACCTCTGAGCATCATTCCCCAAATACCTGGAATATCAAAGGCCCATATTAAGGCAATGCACAAAATCCTTCAGTCTGACCTTCAAAAACCAGGGTAGCAGGCTTCATTGCTTGAGGCTACAGGAGATGCTATTATGCAAGTTAGGGGAGAATTGAAGTTGGCGTTACCAGATAAACACAACTGCAAAGCCAGCCAGTTCAGATAGTTTTCCTCCTTTGACAGGGTAATTTTTAATTTCAGAGTAAGCAGTAAACCAGAAAAAGGTCAGGAATATCCCCAGCAAACAAGACATTCTGATCTTTTGTTATTTTTCTTATTATGCACATATAAAACATAATGTAAAAATACAAATTGCTTTAGATTAAGCAAAATATTATCCCAGCTTATTAAATAAAAACCTCTTTCATTCCTCCCTTGGAAAATTAACATTTCAAATATAATTTGAATTAGTTTCAGAATATTTCATAACCCAAAATGCTGACTTACTTGGCCATCCCCTGGCTTTCAGCCTGGAATTAGCTTACTGTCATGTCTACAACCAGTTCAAAGTACAAATAAAATGCCCATGAACTATTATATTCCTGGCTTGCCTCCTTCATCACTCCTCTTTAGACCCCACAACTTTCTTCCTGGTCATCTAAGTCCTCTGTGAATATACACCTCTCCTAAACTCCCTCATTAGATAGGGCAGTTGTCCTGTGTGTGAAAGACTAGATTTTCAGTATGTCTCACAATCACAATTAGACCAAAATTTCTGGGAGATCAATACACCCACAGAGTTTTCAGCCTTTTATTAAAAAAGGAAAGGAATTGTTGTGGAACTGCAACCCTGACTGGGGCTGGGGCATAGGGAAAGAGGCAAGCTCCTCTGAACACATGGTCTAGATGGGACTTAATCATATTGCTGTCATATAAATATAAAATGTACAGTTTGATGGATAAGGGTATCAAAACCCAGTAAGACAATGAAATGACTCAGGCTGACTACCACAGTAAAAATCAGGATGCCACAACAGGCTCTGCCGAGGACACTTTGACCAAATCAGCTATGGTCATGCTTTTGTGGACAGGTAGCTATACACACACGTATTCACAAATCCAAGAAGGTGCTTTTCATTATGTTTTAGGGCCTAAAAGTATTTAGATAGGCTTTCCCCTTAACTTGCCAATAATAATCTCTCCTTTCTCCCTTGTCCACATCTATGTTGTCTGCTTAGATCAATAGATCCTCAAAATGGGAACTATCCCTTATTCTCAGTTTGGTTTGACAATGAATGCAAAGGAATTTCATCTCATGACTCCAGGCTTTTTGATAATTTAAAACACTGAAAGCAGGAGTGGAGAGGTACAAACTGCTGAGGGAAAAATATAGGGTTTTCTTGCTGCAGGGATCTTTTTACAGTATTTTCTCTTTCCTATCTTTGAAGAAATAGTTACTTAACTTTTCAGAGATATGCAAATAGGACACTGTCAATAACAACGATACTTTATTGCTTGACATTTTCACTGGTATTTTATTGCTCTACTTCTTAAACAAAAGCAGCAATCCCTATCAGAATGTGCTGATAAGGCAGATCTATCTTTAGTAAATACATTGCTTTCACATATGGCCTTTCTCTTCAATAAACTTTTAAACTTTTACAGAAGCTTTTGGATATTAATCATTACTTGTTTCCTTGGGGTTTTCAGTTTGATTTACCTTTTCAATGGCTTCAGTGTTGGCAATATGTGCTCCCCAAAATGGTGAAACTGCTTGCTGTCAGACTGCAAGGGCTGTTTTGCCAGAACAAGGTAATAGCAGAAAGACTCTGGCGTGGCACTTCTGTAACCCTTAAGGAATTTCATGATCTTCAAGATGGACAAGATAAATCACCAGTGAAGTGTTGACAACCCTGAAATATTTAGGGTTATTAAGTCAAGTCTAGAAAGCAGAGGGCTTGGAAAACTTGAAAGCTGAGGGAGGTAGGCAAGGAATTGCATACAATCCCAGTCTTTTCTTGTATTACAGCATTTTGAAATGTCTTGCTGCACTAATTTTTGTAAACTGTGAAATTTGACTATAAGATAGATGCAAGGCATAACAGAGGAAACTACGATTTTTAAATTTTGGTTCTTTCATTTTAAAATTATAAGTAGCTGCCATGAAGCAAACAACATGCATGTGAATAGCAAGGTGTAATTACTGGCACGTATGTCACAATCCTAAAAATTTGTTTGAAAGTCTTTTGGTGTTAGTCTATTTTAGGACTGTGGGGTGAGGTAAAGAAAGATTAACTAGCTAAACCTCAAATTAAACCTAATAGAGGCACAGTTTATTGGTATTTACCTTGACTTAGTAACAGGCAGGGTTTGCTGCCGATTATGATTGACCTCACAGTGACTTCATATTGTCATCAACTTGTTTGTAGCAGCTCGTAGAATTTCAAGAAAACCACTTCTGCAGAAGATGAATATCCTGGCTGCTGCCAACTCCTATGAAAGCTGACATACAGTGCTGCTGTCTCCTGCAGATTCCTCTGAAGTTTAAAAAATGGTTTTTAAAGTTGTTGAGGATAAAACAATAAACAGAGATTTTGGAACTTTATTCATCACAAGTTTACCCTGAAGGAAGCTGATAGAAGATGATCTGTGGAAGTTTCTGACACTGATTCTGAGCTGCATAATGTCAGAGCTTTTACTCATATTCATCACACTTGAAAGTTGGGGAACTCTGCCAACTCTCAGCTGTCCAGACACTCTTTTACAGTATTCTGTAATTCTCTTCTAAACTTTGATGTAAGAGAATCCTCAGAACAGTTTCCATTTGAGGTATCCTGACGTATGTTGGAGCTAAATGTAGTGGGGTCATGAAAGTGCTATTCACTTTGGTTTTTTTTATCTCCACAAGGATGTCACAAGAAATATATGCAAAGTGGTAGCTCTGACTCAAAATTTTAAGATGGGCATTTCTTTTAAAATGCTTTACATGTGACCTTGTTTGAAAAGGAAGCTTTTGAACATTGTTCAATGTTTACTGGTGAATGTCTGGATTCTTCTGACACTGGTGCTGCTGTTTCAAGGTACCTACCAGAAACGTTGTGTGTAATCCAAGGAATAGAGAAAAAAAAATCTCTTTGCATTGCGCCACCCTTTGGAACATCTTTTACCCATTAAAACAACTGTACATTCTGAAGAATTAGATTTAATCTGTCATTCCCTCCTCTAGCAACAATTAATGTGAAGTTGCTCTTCTAGTTGTCCAAAACTGCTGTAATCTGTGAATTTCATTAAAAGTACCTATTACCGGGGAGCAAAAATAAATTTCTGATGTTTTTATGTGAAGAACTCTGCACAGAGTTATTGGTTATAATCCAGTTTTCACTTTCAGCCATGTGCTGGACTAAGCTTCCAGAAAAGTAATTAAAACCTGAGTGCTTGCAGTTTTACCAACAACTTTGAAATGTTTGACGTGGAAAACCTTACTTCTTCCTCTGTGCTTGTGGCAAGAAGTTGTGAATCACCCTGTATGTGGATTCCAATCACTTGTCTCTCCTCTGATCAGTTTAATATGGATGGCAAATAAGAGTCAATGCAGAGTAAGTGCACGGAAATGTAACCCACATTGGAGAATCAAAATGAAACTTCAGTCTGCTTTTGGCATCACTTTTCTGACCCTCAGATTTCCCCAACTGTATGAGTATGATGATACTAACTGACATTTGGAAAGTTTTTTAAGGTTTCCAAGTCCAAAGGCCTAGTTAACTGTCATTCCAGTCAGATAAAACCCCCCATATGTTGCATTCTTGTGCCATTGTAGAGATAATAGCAGTGGTTACAGTGTTTGTGAGAATAAAGGGAAAGTTGTTTTTTCTTGAAGGCATTCAATGACAAACATACTAATAAGGTCAAAGCTGAGATCAAAGACTATCCTGGAATTCATGGGCATGTTTATGTTTTATACCTTTAAGCTTTGATATGACTTTCTACTAAATTCATTTACAGCTTAGCCTTGTAAAAGTCCCAGATTTCCTGGTTTACATGCTTTCATTTAAAGTGGATTGCACTTGATCCATCTGTTTGATGAGACTGTTGTGCTTTTGTCTCACTAGTAATAAAACTTCTGTGGGTAGGACATAGCATGTTTATCTGGCAGTTGCAGGAAACACTATCACTAACTCTTGAACAATGGGTCTTTCTATTGACTGCATAAATTATGTTTTCCAGAGCAAGAGAATAAAGATTTCAGATAGTTATAAACAGTAAATTGAAGGGAAGTTTGGGGTCAAAGGGCAAAAAGATGACTCAGATTTCTTTTCATCATGTTTGAGAAAAGGTACACAAATGCAGATGAAAACCACTGATGTTTCCTTTAGAGCATGTGTGCCATTTTCTGAAGTCTGCCATCTCTCAGGGACTGCAGACCTCAGAAGACACCTCTGCCTGCTCCAGCCACAGGATTCTGGTCTATGTAGCCAAAAGGCCTTGAATTGTAATAATAAGCTAACTTATTTCAACTAACAAGACATGAATACTAGTAATCATTCAATGCAGACAAGAACAAGCCTTTGTTTTACAATGTCCCAGTTGGAATTGTAACATTGGACTGGAAGTGGCCCCAGAAGAGAGAGTCCATGCCTTGCATGCAGACGTTGGAAAAGTTTCTTGTGCATCACAGCCTCTGCGGCCCGTTATTCACAAAACATTTTCTGAAGCCTTTTAACAAGTCAAGACCTTTAGTACTAACCTCCAAAAATCACAGCAAAGCAATTTGCCAAAGGAGGAGAGCAGGAAAGATTACTGCCTAGCCAGTGTTCACAGTCTTGCAAGAGTAAAGGTTTTGTTAGGAGAAAATGCCCACAAGAGCCGAGGAAATAAGTGAGTCCACTTCTATGGAATGATGCACTGCCTTCTCTGCTGCCAGCTGGACTTGGTGGAATAGTCCCTCCAGGTTTAGCACTGAGAATATGAAAAGAAAACTCTAATTAGACTGTGAGAAACTTTCAAAAAGCTTTGAATTTCCTTTTCAATGAGCAATGTTTTTCTTCTCCAGGAAATACCTCTTTTTTTGTTTTAGGTTCAGATCACAATGGAGATACTGCCTTTACATCTCCTTCAGAAAAATCTAAGTCTACCTCTAAATAAAGTAAATTTGTAGCATCCTTCTGGGTAGTCCATATCAGTGCTAAAGCTTAGTAAGATGTAAGTATTTTGAAATTTACATCCTTGACACAATTGCTTAACACAATTCTTCTAAGATCACTCAGGCTTAGGTACCTGTCCTGCATGAGCTTTGATCCTTGCACTGTGAAAACCCCAGTGGACATCCTAATAAGTATTTTCTAAAAGTGCTACTGTTTCCAGTACATTATGATAATAACAATATTTGGAGCAATAATAATAACTACTGGTATCAAGACCAAAACTTTCACAAAACATTTCCAAGGAGTTTTGTTGCCTTGCATTTTACTGTAAAACAATAGGGTGTTAAAACAATAGCAAAGATTTGGCAGAAAAAAATTTGCTGCAAACTCCGCATGTAAGGATTGAGAGACAGCATAATGGAAGTTCAGCTAAGGGAGGAGCATCTTTCCAAGATGCTTTTGATGCATTTTATTTCAAGGCCAGCTGGTCTCAGAAAGCATCTATCCATGTAGAAACATCCTTTGGGAAGACAAATTGCATTAAAAGCATTTCTATTATCAAGAACTTCTCTGAGTGAGATAATTGTTCCACACATTGTGCTGTTTTTAGGATGTGATGCATGGGAAAAGATGAAGATTGTTTTGAGAAAGCTGGAAAAAACAGTGTTTTCTTCCTATGAGAAAACATATAAAACGTGCAAGCACACGTATACAAGTAGATATAAAGTCCACATTATTATTACCACCATTTCAAGACACATTTACTCTTTGAAAATATTTGAGATGAGTTTATAAAATGTGATGGGATGAGGTAAATTCCCTTGAGAAGAAACCTCATAACCCAGCATTAGCCGAGGAACTCCCAAGAAGGACTTTCTAGTCTATCTCTGCCAGGGAAGTTTGAACAAATCCTAGACTATCTTTTTTCAGACCTAAAGACAAATTCAATTTCTTTCCCCCATGAACTTATTATCAAAGTCTTTAAGGGAAAACTGCAAGAGGAGATGACAAATCAGTTTAGAGAAAGAAGGAGAAAAGGTCTTCAGAATTTAGGGCTCGACTGCAAGGAAGACAATACTAGAGCTGATTTTGACTTGACTTTACTCCCTTAAATATATTTCTTCTGGTGCTGAGATACTGATCAGCATACTACAGATACCATAGACAGCCCTGATACTGCTGACAGTGGTGGATCTAGAGAGACACACAGATTTGCAACATGCCAGACCAGTGACAGAGCCCTGTGTGGAAACTTTGTCATTTTTTCCTCATGCCTCGCTGTGGATTTTTGGCTGTGGATTTTTCCACAACAGTTAGAGATTCCAAAGGAAATAAGAGCACAAGAAAATAAATGAATGGGCTGCAGTTAGAAAAGGAAATGTTTATTCAAACACAAGAATAATGCCAGTTGTAGAAATCTGGATGCTTCTCATGTGTTGTTTTTTCTGAGGACATCCAAATGGATGTTTACTCATGGTAAGCAGTACCCAAAAAGTCTAAAGTTATATACCATATTAATTCATCCGTTCTTAAAGTGCTGTTGGATTTTCTTGAACACTATTGTGCTATAGATTAACCTCTCCGTGGCTATTTGCATTCAGGTTTTTCAGACACAGAGGATATTTCATTTACAGTTACTAGGAATCCACACAGAACTCATGCTTTGTATTCTGTGTCTATCGGTACTTGTTAACACATAATAAGTACAGCATATTACAGAACTGTGTAGGAATGAAGAAGAAATTAATCTGCTTGTTTAAACACATATGTGTACAGTGTGTGACAGTAGAAAAGTGTTGTCATTATGGTAGATGATATGCATTTTGATATGCAAAATGGATCTGCTTTGAGGTAAATGGGCTCTAAGATGCATCTGTTTAGTACACTGGAAAGCAATCATCAGCAATTTCATTTTCAAGGAATAACTAGAGATCAGCTTGGAACAGAACAAAAGTTAAGGATATTTAAAAAAAACCCACATCGTCCTCTACCCAAATAAATACTCTTCTTGCCAATTTCTGTCACTTACATGGGCCTCAGAAGTCATGACATTGATGTACACAGCCTGAGAATAGTAAAATGAACAATGATGATGACAAAAACACCTGAGAACTATTACCACTACAGCACGAAGCTGAACACAGTACTGTCTATCTTTTTGAGTGTTTAGGGTGAACCAGTGACCTATAAATTTATGTACAGGTATTTTAGGTTCAAAATTAAGTTCAGAACATATACACAAATATTTTTTTCATTCTGTGAACTGATTTTAAAGAATTCCACATTCCCTTGTTTTGAGGCGAGTTTACTGCAATTCTAAAATCATTTTGTATCTGAAGGTCCCTTATAGTAATTTTTCCTTTTATTTATTCCCCTTTCTTTACCACAGTTGGAAAATTATTGCTGTAAAAAAGATCTGTGTAATTTCCATGATATTATCTGATGGTGGAAAAGCAGAATGACTCCAGATCTTCCTCCCCTTCAGGGCACTCACAATCCATAGTTTGAAATCCTGTAGGTGAAACCACCTCCTCTGGATGAGGCCAAAACAGATCTATGGCCTTTCAGCATTGCAGGTGGTGTCTGAATGGCCAGAGCAACTTCCACACTGACAAAGGGTTTTTTAAGCATTCTGTGTTATGGGGTCGAGAAAAAATGCTCTGAAATCTCAGCTATTTTTGCTAAGTAGAAAGGTATGGTTAAAGCTGAAGGGGGGTTGATGCCGTTTTTAGCTCTCGTTCCTTATGCATCACATTCTCCCCCCTTTTCTCTTATCCATAAAGCAGATGAGGTAGCTTTTCTTTTTAAATGCAAATTTTAATTTATTTTAGGAATTAATTAAATGTCAGTCATCTTGACCAAACAATTTCTTCATCAGGCTCATGGAAGATAATGAATAGTAGTAGTTATTTTAGATAACGATAAATATTAACATTAACTAGAAATAAAAAACCAATCATGGCATATGGCTACACCAACTTCAGACCTTTTTATTCTGCTGTCTTTGTGAGTACAGTATAGCATGGGAAGAATCCTGTTTCCATAAAAGAGATGTGATCATATATTGTGCTTCTTAGCATAGTAAATCAGATTTGTGTTACAGAGCAGAAGTCAACAGGCTTGTTTCAGTACTAGTCCTACTACTACTAAAAAAATCTGAATTTCTCTATGAAAATCCTTGTCCAAAAGCACTTTAAGCAATATGGCCAAAATTATATAGAAGGATGTTGCAGTTAGGTCGCTAGATCTATGTTTAACTATCTGCTTGACTTTCCACTGCTGACAGCCAGAATGTGTTGGATTTATATCAATTTTTGTACATAAATCACTAAAATCTGTGGAATAGGAAACACAGAACATCCTGAGTTGGAAAGGATCCACAAGGATCATCGAGTCCAGCTCCTGGCCCTGCACAGGACAACCCCAAGAATGTTTCCATGTCCCTGAGAGTGTTGACCAAATGCTTCTTGAAGTCTGGTAGGCTGGGTGTTGTTGACCATAAGGATCTAATTCATTGGATCTAGAAGTGCCAATGTGTTTTTTCTGATCCTGGTGTGTGTGCATCTGGGATATTAAATAATGCTAATCTAGAAAAAGCAATCAGAACTAAATCCATCCCAACCCTTCATGCTGGTCACCCCCAAACAAGCAAGATTGTTAGCTCTGCTCTTCAGCTTTGCTCTTGGCTGTTCATGAGAATCTGTGGTTTTAAAGTAAACTGGAATATTTTGTTTTGAGAATTTGTGTATCTCCGAGAAATTTGTGAATGGAATGAAGAATAGCAAGAATAGCCAAGTACCATGTCAGTGTCTCATGTTCTCTGAGCCTGGATCCCCGAGGACACGCTTGCAGTCAGGTTAACTCCTCTGCTCCCAGATCTTCTCGCCCCCTTAGTGGCAGTGAGTGGATCCAGCTCTCTAGAAATCACCACCATTACTTATTGATGACTCACGGTTGGATCCCTTAAGGAGCAGAGAAGGTGAGACTGAGCAAACCCAGGAAAAGGAACAAGAATTACAAGTTTCGTGAACCTGCACAGGAACTCGTCACACTGGTTGGGCCCATTGTAACACCACAGGGGTAGTTTTTAATACTGAGCCCAAGTTATTAAATGGATGACAAAATCTTTTAAGCTGTAGTTAGGCCAATTCTTCATATGAGGAAACAACAGTCATTAGAAATAGTTGGAGCTACACTTTTAAATATTTCTGCCGAGTGGAGCCCCTTAGTAAGGAATAATATAATAGTTTGTTTCATAACCAAATTATGTATGCAAAGTAAGTTTCCCAGGGTGGCTGAAGGAATAGGAGGGTTATTCTGGCTGACAAATGTGGTTGGCGAAGAACTGAGTTAACGTTAAATGTTAAAGTAAAAGGTTTAAAGGTTTATCTCACAGCACAGCAGAGAAAAGCCACAAATGTGGCATTAGTATAGCTGAACAGTTAAAAGAAGAAATCAATGTTCAAATTGGTGTAAAAATGTAATTTCTCCCTAGAGAACTCTCCTTTGGTGTGGTGAAGCACAAGAGCCAAATGCTCTGATGCAGGCTTTCATACCCTTTAGGAGAAGGAAGGGAAGGTGCTGTGGTTCCAGTATTGATTGCTGAGCTTTTGCATCATCCCTGATCAACGTGGAAGCAGGCAATGAGACTCGGGATTCTCTGTCTGGGAAGAAAGCACTGATTGTTAGACTGCAAGGCTGCACATCCTCCTGCATGGTCTCTCCTACCTTATCAATTATCTCTTTCTAACTTTAGAGAGGCACAGCTTTGCAGCTGGGGAAGAGGTTTATCCAACATAACAGGCTTACCAGCTCATGCCAAAGCCCTCTGAGCTCATGTCTTTCTGCTGGTATTTCACAAGCAGGTGCTCACGGGTGATCATGCCTCTACCCATAAAAGGGAGTTTCTAACCTGACAGGTGGCTGTGTTGCCTCATAGGAAAAGGGCTCCCTGTGCATCCTCCCATTTTCCATGGATACATTTGCATGAGATCTCCCATAGTTAAGAAAGAACTGCCATTTAAGTGAAAAAAACCTCCCTCTGATAAAGAATCACTTCCATGAAAGGAGATGCATTGAGACAAGGAGGTCTGG
Source organism: Daphoenositta chrysoptera (assembly GCA_013397915.1). Taxonomy (NCBI): domain Eukaryota; kingdom Metazoa; phylum Chordata; class Aves; order Passeriformes; genus Daphoenositta; species Daphoenositta chrysoptera. The sequence continues at coordinate 326,625 of VZRO01002734.1, forward strand.
CAGGGCTGCCAGTTCCTTGCCATGCTGCTGAAGCACTACATGCTTCTACATTTTTTATTTCTTTTTGAAAAGCCTAAGAAAAAGGTAAAGTTTCTGCCAACACCAAGAATTTCGGGAAACTACATCTGATCCCAAATACTTCAGGTATAAGTAATACCCCACATTAAAACATTTCCTCCTTAGAGGGACATACATGTAAGAGCAGCTAAATGATTCTTCCTGAACTGCTCAAATATTTATACATTTTTGAATGTAATATGGGACCTAAGATAAAAAGAAGGTATGTTTACAAATTTGAGATTTCTCAGATCAAGGCATACAATAAAAACAGGCTTTCACAACTACACAGTATATTAAAACTACAAGCATTTTCCTTCAACTGCTCCCAGCTTTGTCATTATTAAAAAGCTTCAGAAGAAACCTTGGCTTTTTTTACATGCTTTCACTCAAGAAAGACATGTGGTCTTCTAAAACTGTGACGGTCCTTGTAAGTTTGTAGTAAATACTGACTTAATTTTTCCTATTTTTAGCTGGCATAGGGTAAATGCTCCTTGCAATCAGCATTGCATTGAGTCAGTGGGAAAGATCAAAGAGAAAGATTGCTGTGCAGTGCACATGGCCTTGTGCTGGGATTGACGTCAGTGCTGCCCGTTATCTGTAAATGTACATTCAGTGGAGGCACGAGCAGATCTCGTTGGCTGCTCTGTCAGGGAGTCAGGAGTTGGACTTTACTCTCATTTGTGACTGGGAACTTGAATTCTGTTAAGCTGAATGGGAAAAGTCTTTCTTCAAATTCGTATGTTACAGCATATAAAGGAAAAGGTCCCTTAACTGGCTGCCAATATAAATCTTCAGGTTGTACATTAATAATAGGATGTCAATTGTTAATATTCCTGAGGCCACATTACTTCACCTTTCATGTACAAAGCCTACAGCCATTAAATATACTATTGTCATTTAGTAACATTCTAAGGCATGTGTTTTAGATAAGAAAATATGTTGATATTACCAAAGTAAAAGCAACAATGCTTGAGAAATTAGTTTTATGGTCCCTCAGTGGATGTCTGGATCAATACCTTTAGTTAAGACATCAGATATCAATTACTAATGTCTTTATGTTCCTTTCCATGTATTGTCCTTTCTGATTTCTATTACATTTTACAACTTAGGCTGTACTTTGCCTGTGGGATGGAGGTGCTGAGTGTTTGCTTTTCCTTTCCTCTCTGTAAAAGTGGGGATTACAATGTGAACTGTCTAGGCAGGGAAAGCGACGGACACAATATCCTCAGGACTAATGCAATTACTCCTGCATCCTTAGAGGACTCAAGTGGAGTCCTAATCTGTTTGTCTTTGAAGTGGGAGCAGGGAAAGGAGTTGGGCTTGCACGGTGGCAGGTGGAAGGGGAAGGCACTGGAGGGACTGAGCACTTGCTGAAAGCTTTGCAAAACCCCAAGCAGAGCCTTTCCAAACTGTTTCCATCTCTGGACTTGCACTTTTTTTGGTGCTGACCCTTACCTCTCAATTACGCTGGAATAAATCTACAGTAACTCCACTGAAGTGACAGTTTTGTAAATCATCTTCAAGGGACGGTATCACTATCTTTGTTCTAGGACAGAGACTAATTCTGCTTATTATGCATTCTAAAAATGCATAACGAAGTACAAGCTTTAGATATTTGCTCTATGTATTAAACTTCCTGGACTCAAGTTTAATTTAAACCTATTCTTAAAAGGAAGAAAAGCCTTCACTGCTTTATAGAGAAAGGATTTTTCAACTGAAGTTTTTCATTCAAAGTTAATTATCTAAATCCCTGTAAATTAAGTGCTTTTTTTTTAGAGCTACCAAGTCCCAAATACACTTGCTGACTTCATGCAGTGATGAAGCAGCTCATTAATACCCTAATTCAAAATCTTAACCTCTTCCATAACAACTGAAAATGCATTTAATATTTTAATTTCATAGACTTCTGATGTGATATTTTCATAAGATTAATCACGTTCCCAAAGCAAAAAATATCAATATTCTGTAAAGAGCAATGGAGCAGGAATAATGAAGACTAGGAAAGTCTTTTAAAGATATTGGGGGGAAAAATTACTATCTTAACTTTACTTAGTCATATAGTCTGGGAAGCCAGCATATTCCGGGGTGGCCAAAAGCATTTTCTCTATTTTATTTCCATACAAGCAGATCTCATTGGAGACAAACTATAGATATGTGTAACTTTGTTCTGTACCAGAAAGTTTTGTGGAACAGAACTGTGGGTTTCTGAGACTAGTTTCAGTTGCAGCATTCTGTCTACTGTGAAGTGGAGGCTTTCAAAGTCTAATCACTTCCTGTATCTTTATAGCATTAGCTTGTCACTTAGGCCCTTCAGGAAGTTAGACTGCAAGAAAATTTCCTCTTTAAAAGTATCTGATGTTACTCCACCCTGCTAAAATGCACAGAATTGCTTTTTTTTTCTCCTTCGTCTTTCTAAAGACCCGGAAAGTTTGATCTGATGCATCTCATACAACTCCATTTTGTGGAGACAGACAACTGTCTGTGATTCCTTCTAAGTACTGTGAAGCAGAGGTCTTTGAAAAGTTTCAGAAGATAAAACTTGCCTGAATTAAGATGTCAGATATCATGGCATTTGGGAATTATGCAAAAAGTAATAGAGGTGTGTAGATTTTTGCTAAGATGCAAATACATGTGTTACAAAGGTCCAGAATCATTGAGGCATTTGAATAACAAATAATATTTGGCTATCTCGATTTCTTGTGTATCTTGCATTTTCTTGCATTTTTACACTGCTGAAATAGAAAAGTTTTAAGTTCTTTTACTGTGAAATTTGAGGTAAGGAAAAAAGCCCTTCATAATTAGCATACACTTTATGTGCTGGGCTAGCACACAGAAGAAAGGTAGCCACAGGATGGTGAAAAAAGCAAACACTGCTGGTATTCACTTTTACAGAGAACCTGAGCTCAAATTATATGTTAGAATGGGAGGATGGTTAGCAAATAACTAGCTAATGCACTTTTTAGTTGGCAAAACTCTTACAGTGCCATAAAGTCCTTGGAAGTCTCAGAGATCTCCAGTGAGACTGAGAGGTTTGATTTGGTTAAACACAGTGACCTGGTGGTTGAGCTCATTTTCTTTCTCCAGTGGACCTTTCTCACCTTATTTTTTACACTTCCATATGTTGTTACTCTCTCCTACTTCCTGCGCTATTTCTCCTTTTTCTTCAGTCTTACAACTTCAGTTCTGCAAATCCTTATTCTGTCTCTGGCAAATACCAGTTGGAGTATTTTCTGCTGTGGACACAGAAGAAAAGCCCTCTGAGAAAAACACCAGAGCCAGGCAATAATAGGTTATAGCCCTTTTCACAGTCTTCTTCTTTCCAGTTTACCTCCTGCAGGATGGCTTCAGACAGCTCCTGAAACTCATGTCAGTCTGTCTGTGCTTCCAGAATTACAATACCTCAGGCCTGGCACGAGCAAAATTCAACTCTGCATAAGCAGCATCTCTTGTAGTTGTTACTATGTTACCTTACCTTAATTACTGGAGAAGTAAAATACAACAATGTCTAAAATGTTTGCAGTGTTGTGGTTAAAACTGCATCATAATTGATGTCTAAGGTGAGGAAGTACAATATTTATGCTCATGATTTTATTAAACACTGCATTTGTAGGTCACTTTTCCTGTCACTGTGGTTTAATTAAGCAGCACTCTCTAACAGTGTGCATCAGCGGTGTCGGTGGAAGAGGAAAAAACACTGAGCAATGACGTTGCATTGACGCCGTAAGCCAGACACAATTAGATGCTGATTTGGGGAATGAGAGGTTGTTGACTTCAGGGCTGGAGAATATGTTCTTGTTTTCTTTCTTTTGATGTAGGCTCCCAGTAAACAAAATAGCAATGGTGCAGAGGTAATCTGCCGAAAATATTGCCACAATGCTTATAGTAGCAGTAGAAAGAGTTCAGCGTGTTCTCCCTTTCAGTGTCATTTGTGGTCCAAGCAGCAAGGAAGTGGTCTTTGTCATTATGCTGTGAGAATAATCTATACAGCATAGCTGTGGATATCCTGTCAAACAAAACAAATGCACAAAGGCTTTGTGACAGCACTGAGGACACGTATGGACACTTGCCCCACAGTTAATCTTCAGGTGCATCTACTCTGCATCTGTGAAGCTGCCTGCTTTATAAACAGTTGTTATCAGGTATTATGGATCCACCCGAAATGACAAGCTTCAGAAGTTCAGGCGTTCATCACACTTTACTATAATATGAAAACTTTGGTTGCTCCTTACTCAAAAGGGTAAGGGTGTTTAACACCCAGTTCTAGATGCTCCCATTGCATGGGGTGATAATGTGCTTAACACTTCTGCATATTGGACCTTGGAAATTTTAAGGTGTTGTCTAGGTGTCAGCCATGCTGTCATGGTGAGGACATTCTTCAGTGAAGAAGAGTAGAACAAAAAAACCCACAGAGACCAGGTTTTCAGTGGCTTGGCACTTCTTTTGTGACAGTGGGCACAGCAAAGTTGGAGAGCAAGTTGGACTGGCTGTGGGCTACCAGAGCTGCCATGGGTGGACAGGCTGGGCACTGCCAGAGCTCCCATTGCCTGAGGTGTGGAGTGCTTAGCTGAGAGAAGCCTTAGGTGTCTGATTTGAGACAAGTTCTTGTGTAAACCAAAAAGAGCTAAGGTGAGAGTAATTATTAATTGGGGTAACACAGTTCAGCCTGGAGAAGAGAAGGCTCTGGAGAGACTTTATTGTGGCCTTTCAGTACTCAAAAGACAGGGACAGACCCTTCAGTAGCAGACCTGCAGTGATAGGACAGTGGGTAATTTTTTAAACTAAAAGAGGGTGGATTCAGAGGAGATATAAGGAAAGCTTTTTTTTCAATGATAGTAGTGAAACTCTTAAACAGATTTCCCAGAGAAGTGTTGGATGTCCTGTCCTTGGAAACATTCAAGGTCAGGTTGAACTGGACTCTGAGCAACCTGATCTAGTTGAAGATGTTCTGGCTGATTGCAGGGCGTTGGACTAGGTGACCTCTAAAAGGTCACTTCCAACTCAAAATATTCCATGATTCCATGAATTTTACCCCCAGGGGCTGTTGCCGAGGCCACTGTCTTTTACTCTTGCGCTGGGAAATGGGAGAAACACAAAATTTGCATAAATGTGCCTAAAAATGACAGGTAAACCAATGAGCTAGTCTGCACTGACTTGTCTCTTTTTCCCTTGCCATCAGAGAAGAATTTGATTGCCAAGCTAATTTGTCTCTATAACTCATTTTAAGAGGTCATAAATGAAGTTATTGCTGAGGATACTGCCATCCTAGAGGAACTAGTGCCAGGATCCTTTTATCTATCCATTGACTGTGTGCTTCTGGAATAGCTGTCCAGGACTTGCTCCAGGTCTGCCTGCATGTGGGTGTGTGAAAGAGGAGCAGGTTGTTGCTCCAGCAGCTGCTGGGAGAGAGTTGTCCTCTGCCTCCCTCTGAGTTTGAAGGTGTTCACCCTGAAGGACTCAGTTACTGGAAGTTGCATACACACACAGACAAATGCCCCCCTAACCCACTTTTTGATTAGATTTTTATAGTAAGAGGTTTTAATTTAAATAAGTATATAAGGGATTTATTTTTGCTGAAAATATTACCTTTGTAGTACATAGAGGTCTTCTTTTGCATACAGTATTAAACCTGTATGAAAAAATCATGGTCTTCCAGTGGCCTTATATCCGCCATACAATCCATTCCCTTATGTCCTAATCTGTCTATAAGTAAATGAATAAGGTTGAAGCTGTTTTTTAAGTAAGGTTGTATAATGGATATGTAATAGAGGATGCATAATATAATAGAGGATGCATAATGTAATCTAATCTTGAACCAAATGTCAAAGGAAAAATTTGATTTGCATGAAGTTCACAAACCCTAGATAAAGTCCCTAAATAGCTCCGTGACTAACCAGTCTTATTTTTAGGTACTATTAAACAAAAGATATTAGAAGTTTTTGCCTTGTTTTGTCCTTAAAGGTCTGTTTTCTGTAAACAAATCCATAGGAGGGCAGAAGGACAAAAATCCAAAGGATGAGAACACAGGTGACGAAGTACCATGTAAAAAATTTTGTGTATATGCTGTTCAGCATGAAGAATAACATCCTGAAAGTACACTAAAAAATAACATAGCAAATTCTGTTATCTATGAGCTACCTTGATTTCATATTTACAAGTAGAAAAACACTCTTATCCTAATACCTTATCATTATCCTAACACCATACTCTGAACAAGTTTAATTTTCATAGGTATCTGAAAAATTTCTGATCTTGTAAAACACATGAGAACCAAACATCTGCCTAAATCATTGTAACTGCAGAATATGTCTGGTGTAAATGATCAGAATTTAGTCAATGGTGCATCTTTACATTAGCACTTCAAAACGTTTTTATATTAGCACTTCTTATCCTGTGTCCTTTATCTTATACAACCTTGTTAAGGTACTAGCTTGTAGATTAGGGAAGCAAGTGAAAAACAATGTTGTTCATTCGTATTCATCAGAACAACTGTGTAGTAGCAGATCTCTTGAGCAAGAACCTTTCCTTTCAACATGTTCTCCAACTTCAACCATCAGAATGATTTCTAGAAATCTAATTTTTTAAAATGCATTATGATGGATGGAGCCTTTGGAAAAATAATCTTAATGAGGCTGTCAGTTTTTCATGCCTCTCAATTCTTCTTCACAAAAAAAGTTCTTTTCAAGCAGACTCCTCTTTATTTCCTATGCAAATATGTACGTCAGTCCCTTCCAACCATTGCGAGCATGAATCAGGGCCCAGACAGAATTATTGCCTCTGTTGCTGTTTTGGAGGAAGTAGGTGGAAATAAACCTACATTTTGAACAGAGATCTAAAATTTGCCACGCACTTCAAAGTCGCAGCAGCTATTTTTTGCCAAAATAATAAAAATATAATTTGATTATAATCCATATCTTCTTGCAAATCTTTCCATGAGCATTTTTGGGTACTCTCACAGATAATGATGGGATACACTGTGTGGTGAGTAGGAGGAACACATAAATACATATTCACAGGTTAAGATGTTATATCTAAACTGTTAATACTATTAAGCTGATTTGTCTGTTTAAAGTCATCTTTTCAGTCCTATATGCTTTAAACTGCCCTAGCACTAGAAAGCCTAGTTATGAGGTTAATTCCATGGCTACATATGCAGAGTTCATCTTACTTTTTACTCAAAATACAAATGTTTTGCAGTGAATGCAGAGGAGATGTCTGCAGGGGAGTGATTTACTCCAAAACCTTTATAGGATGTTATGGTTCAAGGATGGTCTAGATGGTACACAGTAGATCTCTCTCCTTTGACTGTAGAGGGAGCCTCAGCAGCTGCCCAGATGATGTGATGGGTCTCTCCAGTGATGCTGAGCCAGCACCAGCAAAGGTGCACCTCATTTTGAACGACCAGAATCCAACAAGGGTGGCCACCTCTTACACATACTGAGCAGTAGGCAAATACTGAGGTGAAAGAGGAGGAGACATCTCTGTGTTTTCATGTGTGTGTAAAGCAATGAGGTTTTAAATTTAGTATACATTCTACTGATGAAATTCATTAATCAAGATAACCACAGAAGAGGAAAAGGAAAAATTAAATTTGACACTAGCCCTTTCAGACAGGAGACATAATTTCTGGGATGTTTTAAAAACAGAAGGCTCCATGCAACACATCTGGTTTTTGTGGATCTCCTGTTGACTCCAGAATGAGTGCCACACAGCTGGTAGCTGGCTACAGAGAAGCTGAGATGCAATTAATATGTAATTATAGTGGTCTGGTGTGTCTTTCCACTTAGATGTATATTCTCCTTTGTGGTGTTCTTACTATTTTGCCTATGGAGTAAATTCTGTCATAATCATGTGGAAACAGAATGGAACATTTGGAAAATCAGAGCATATACACCACATGAACCTGTATCATTTTATGGACCGAAGGGCAAAAAGAATGTGCCAGTATAACCTGGGAAAGTTGGAAACAATTTCCTGCTAGGCAGCGCAGACTAATAGTTAAATACAAAATGATATCTAGTTTCTGTTCTTTACAATAAGAATGTATCATGTTTAGGAGAGTCATGCAGGTTCTATGAAACTTCAGTAGGATCATATATTTAAATTAGTAATCACGTTTTCTAGACACAAAAGTCTCTCCAGTTTCCTCGGTTTTTTTACAACTGCTACTTCTGTACTTGCAAATGAAATTATTTGGAGAACACATTTCGGAAGAACAAACTCCCACTTTGACTTTCCATATGTTTATATAGTCACTTTTGTTAACTATGGGAGTAGTTGGCGATGTCATCAGAACTTGTCCATAGTTTTTAAGGATGAGCAATATCAGAGAAACTAAGGCCAGCATTTTCAAAGTACAAAAGTTTAGCTACTCCTGTGATTTGCAGTAAGTTCCTTTCATAAAAAAATTATGGAGTGTTTATTCTATGGAGTGTTTGAGTCTCTGAGTTCATTTGACAACCCTTCTAACTTTCAAACCAGCTAACATCCACAATGACTCTCTATTTTCAGAACCTTTAAAACTGTTCTCAGAGTAGTTGCATGATAGATACCTAATATTAGATTTCTCCAAATCCGGATGCTTCTAAAATAGATTTATGTGAGTCATTTGAAATCAGCCAGTGGAAGAAATCAGGTGTCTCTGCTGTCCTGTCTACTCTAGACCTACTGGCCTCTTTCCTCAGAAGTCTGGTACAGATTTCTGTTTTGCAGTACATGGAGACAGTGATTTTTCACTCAGCCAAGCAGCAAATGCCAAACTGTAAGAACATATATCTCTATATTGGTTTAGAAAACAGTGCCAGATCATGAATTGAGTAATCATGCTTTTTGTAGTTCCCTTGTTCAACAAACATTTTTGAACTACCTTTTTGTACTCCAGCTTGATTTAGGTGTTAGAATGGGACCACATAGAAAAAGATGGAAGCTGAGCAACAAGTTTTCTCTCTCTTCCCATGGCACAGACCTTTTCCATGTCTGTATTTCTGTCAGTATCTGATTATGGGATATTTAACTGCGACAGTGTAAAAGCAACCTCAGTGGCTGTCTGACTTCCCTTCTTACTGACCTTCTTAGAAGACATTTGCCTCTGAAAAATGCAATGTCTGGGGTGTTCAACCACAGAGGCTGTTTTTAGTGGCTGTATAGAAAACACAGTTCACAGAATGGACATAGAAAAGAAGCAGAATGCATTTTTCTGTTATAAGAATGAGATGTTTCATGCATATGCATTTTACCTTTGACATTGTTCCTGACATCAGTATGTCAAGTGCAGCAGATAGTGTGAAACTACCAAGCTCAGAGTTAGAGATTTTAAAAGGAAAACAACAGATCTTATACCTTTGTTTTCTTCCTGAAAAGGCCCAGAAATACTGTGTCACTTCAATGACCGAACAGTCATGGCTCAGCATAACAAGCACTGAGCCAAATTTAAACCATGGATTTTAGAGTAAAAATTTTTCTTGTTCCCATAATCATCTTAACTTTCTCTGAATTATTTAATTACTGCATTAAAGTCTAATTGGTGTGTGTAAGTATTAGATTATTCTTCATGAATGAAGCAATGTGGAACTACCTGCTGTATTATGCATCATGAATGGTTGTGTATAAAATGATTATTTAAATGCTGATGATCAGTAAATGTGAGTCTTCCATCTCCGTGTACGATAAAGGCAAGTGTGTTTCCCAATAGAAAACTCTGCCATGCAAAAGCTTGTGACACAGCTGTGGGAATTCATGAAGCTCCTGTGTTAAAATCTTTTGGGGCAGTCAAAACACTGTCACTTGCTGTTAGCCTAACAGGGACATGTGCTTCAGAGGAAGTAGCAGCTCCTGAGAGTCTATTCCATTTTCTAGGGGAATTCAGTTCGTTTGTGTTGGTGCTGCTCCTGTTTCCACTTTCATGGACTATTTGGCCAGTGGGATTTAAAACCCTGATACCCAGCCTTGTGCAGCCCACAGAGCTGTCCTGGCTGTGCAGACTACACATCCTGCTTGTCTCCAGCCTCACCATGTTACAGCCTGCATCTTGCACCAGGAAGCAAAATGAATATAAATAAAGGCTGTGGAGAATAACAGGAGTCAGGGCATTACCAAGCAACGCTGGGACACAAAACTGAAGGGAATCAAGTTTCATCTCGGCTGTTGTTGCTCATAGAGCTGTTTTTCAGAGACCAATCCATGTGCCATGAGGGTTACAATTAGCTTTTTTATTTTTCTTTTTTTTTTCTTTTTAGGGTAATCTTTTTCTTTCCTTTCTGGAGGTTACGGTTTGTATTCAAAATGAGAAAAGAGAAACAGATTTGTATAACAAACTGGCTGATGCACATCTGCACTTCAGCTCCGAGGCTGAGCAGCTATTTATTCTAGCATAGTCTAGAGCCAAACAAATGGGACTAATTCTCTTTCCCATCCTGGCCATGCCCGGATTGCTGAGCTTGGTGCCAGAGGGCTTCTGCAGGAGAGAGTGTCGGCTTCACCTGGGTCACAGACAGACCTTGTCTACACACAGTGTGTTCCTGGGGCTTTCACTGCCCCTCCTGCCTTTGTGCTCCTTCTGTATGGGAAAAAATACCAGATAGACTGTGTGGCATCAGAGCCATGCTCCTCAGCTTGTCTGCTCCCCATGTATCTATAAACTCTCCGACTCACTATTCTTCACCTATTTGAATGGTCAGAGGGATCTCTGGGGATGTTTAGAAAAGGACTAATTTAAAAAAGGGCTAATTGCTGAGGTGTAAATGTGGCCATCATGGTGAGAAGGCTGAGGAGAGCAGAGAAGCTGTGTTGCTCACAGCCCTCTGTAATGCTCTGATCTTGTGGTTATGATGTGGAAATGCAAACAACTGACTAAGACGACAGAGACACTCTGGGTGTCATTAGCCCCTGTTTCAGTGTTTCTGGCTAAGCCCCTAGGACAATGGCATGTCCCTACCTTCCACATTTCTGTCAGGAAGTAAGACAGCATGGGATGTGGATGAATGTTTCTAGACGAATGAAACATGCAAAAACACATCTCCATTTAATATTCGTCTGCACTATTAGAAATTGGAGTGATCTGAGCACCTCACTGAGCTCACACTTGGGTCCTGATTTGAATCCTGTTGTACAGACTGTGAGAAACAGAGCAAGCTATTGCATTTCTTTTCAGCAGAGTAGAAGTCTGAATGTTGTCCCCTCGTAATCAGTTGATCTGGTTTTAATTTGCTCTGACCAAATCTCACATTTTTCTGTGAATGATTTGCATCCTGCAGGGACTAGTCCTCCGCCCCCTCAACTGATGTTGCAACTGGAACAATGCTTAGAACATTTATAGTGCTTTTTTTTTCTCCTGTTTTGGGGTTTTTTTAATAAATGGTCTCTGACTGCTTTTTCTTTTCTGGTTTCACTGTCTATGTTTTCAAGGCATGCACAGAGATCCTTGCTCTCAGCTATAGCTATTTAGCTTCCTTTGAAACATGGCAGTGAGCTAAGCTTGACTTTTTTTCCAAAAAAAATTTAGGCTTTTTTTAAAGGAAATTGATCCCTTGCTCTGATTATTAGTTCAAAACCAGGTCATAATGAACCAAAGCTGTAAATCATATCCAGTGGGACTGCTATCAGAACAAAACTCAACTCAACTCAGCTTCTTCTATGTAGCCCAAAATCACTCAGTTCAAAATAAAAGACTTCGAAAGACTTTACATCAGCTTTAAGGTAGTGTAGGACTAGGTCCATAATCCTACATTTACTTTAGGTGAGTTGATTTTATTACAGGTGAACTTGGAGAGCACCTTCTCCCTCAATCATATACTTCAGGCACAGAAAGTTACCTCAAGCTGCAGCGTGTTGAGTATTTAATTAGGTTTAAAATGCCGGTCTTCAGTGGGAGCAAATATGATCATTTCATATTATTGCTTCTCACTGCACAGCTGTCACTGCTACCCTCTTGCTGTCACTGGTAAGATTTATACCATTATTTGAGAATTAAGCTTGCAAAATTCTGTGGCCAGACTTCTCATTAAGGTGTTGTGCCAATTTTACCCTTAATGACTGTATACATATGTATACAAATACTTTATATACACATAAAGTATTTTAAAATGTTGAAATAGTCTTCAAAAGCCTTATAAATAGTCTTAAATCGAACACAGTGGAAAAGATAGCACAAGATGTTGTGTTTACTGAATAGATTCTTAACTGTTTCACAGTTCTGGTGCTGAATTTATTGAAGAGATTCTCCTCCTTCTAGACTTTGCTGTTGTAAAGAGGTGGACGTAAAGGGGGCTTATATAACAACACTGACAAAAGAAATAAAGGTGTTAGAGACTCCATTCCAGATCAGGAATCAAGTTGCACCATACAGCAAAAACCAGAGGAGAGAGAACACTGCTAGAATGAAGGAAAGAGTTGGACAAAAATATTACGAGAAGATAATCTATGTTCATGATATGTAAGCCAGTAATGTTAATTTTCCATGATCTCTGATAGTTTTTTCTTGGTGAGTCTATATGAAGAATATAAATTTTAATCTGATATACATCTTTAGTAGAACAATATTGAATTTGTTGGTCAAAATCTGCTAGCTTTTTGTTGCTCGCTTAAATAAACCAGACAGCCCTTGAAAAAAATAATGTTTTGTGGGTGTGAAACAGAAGGAAATATAACTGCAATTTACCTGGCAATGTATATTCACCTGAAAATGTAGTATAGACACGTGTGAATTCTTTGTTCTACACACTCAAACACAGAAACAAATAGATTTAACATCACTCCTTTTCTTCTTTCCAGTAGCATCTGTACTGGCCACTCTCAGTTATCCCACAGTGTGGTGTGGACCTAACTCTTGAGGGTATTTGATCTTATTACTACTCCTTGGAAAAGATATTTACGTGGGTGGATATAATTTTTTCATAATGTACAACCCACTTTTTGCAGCATATCACCTGGTACTCTGAACCAAACTTTATGGGAAAAAAGGAGATTTCTCTAGTTTATGGACTTTTACCTGCAGATTATTGAAAGTATTTTGTAAATAATTAAACTGTTTTTCAAAGACAACAAAAAATCATGTGTAATAGAAAATGTGAGGCAGCTGAAACCTACAAGTTGGTACCAGCTCTCCACTAACAAAGTAATCTGAAGGACAAATAAAACAAAAGTAAATAACCATTCAAATGCTTACCTCGTGCAATGGTGAGTCACTGCACAAATGCTTTCGACATACATCCTTTCTCTGAAGCTGCCCAATTTATCTACACATTGTTTCCCAAGTGTCTTGGATATGCATAGCTGGGAGAGCTCTTAAGAGATCCACTGCAGAAATTCTCTTGCTTGGAAGAGGATTGGCTGTATTGAGACCAACTATAAAAATATCTGTCTTAAAATCCCCCAGTGAAGGACTTTCTCTAACAACCATAGCTAGCTTTTTTCCCAAATGGTAGACTGTCTTTATTATTGTAAGAAATGTTCTTGAAAGCAGCATATTTTTACAGAACAATTTAGACTGAATTTTTTTCCTGCCCCCAATGGGCATGAAGGACAATTGAATGGATTTCTTCTTTTTGCTTTCCTAACCCAAGGAGTCCAACTGTTTCAAACTTCTCATCTTACCCTGAGGAAAGTCCTTGGAAAGTGAACCAGATTTGCTTTCTCAGCCATTGTGCAGTTGCTGGCATTGTGGGTGTTAAGACTGAGGCTGTTTTTACAACACAAAGAAATTAAAAGAGTAACAACTGATTTGTGGGAGAATCTTGCAGAACTAGGTTCATCACGCATTGACGCAAAACACACACATGTTTTCACAGTATGTGAGTATCCCAATCTGCCTATTTCATCACAATGAACTTTGGGGCCTTTGAAAATGGGCTACTTATATCCTGCTTCTTTCCACTTTACAGAAACTAAACCAAGACTATCACGAGTGAATTTCATCAGTCCCAAAAGTGAGTGTAACAAACAAAATGGAACTCTTCAGTTATCTCAGAGTCTCAGTAGTATCAGGGTCATGGAATCATAGAATGGTTTGTGTTGGAAGGGGCCTTAAAGATCACCTGGTTCCAGCCCCTGCTGCGGACAGGGACAACTTGCACTAGACAAGATTGCTCGGAGCTCCATCCAACCTCTAATCAATTTGGTGACCTTCTCTGGGAGTTGCTCCAGCAGGTCCCTGTCCTTCCTGTGCAGGGACCCCAGAGCTGATGCAGGGCTCCAGGGGGGTCTCAGCAGAGCAGAGCAGAGGGGCAGAATCCCCTCCCTCCCCTGCTGCCCACGGGGCTCTGGGTGCAGCCCAGGACACGTTTGGCTCTCTGGGCTGTGAGTCCATGGCCGGGGCCTGTCCAGCCTCTCACCCCCAGCACCCCCAAGTCCTGCTGGCCAGGGCTGCTCTCGGTCTGTTCATGCCCAGCCTGGGCTGGTACCGGGGCTGGCCCTGCCCAGGAGCAGCACCAGCACTTGGCCTTGTTAAACCTCATCAGATTCCCATGGGCCACTTCTCGAGCTTGTCCAGGTCCCTCTGGATGGCATCCCAACCTTCAGGTGTGTCATCAGCACCACTCAGCTTGGTGTCATCTGCTAATTTGCTGAGGGTGCACTCGATTCCTTTGTCTATGTCATTAATGAAGATATTAAACATAACTGGTCACAGACCCCTGAGGGCACCACTTGTCACTGATGTCCATCAGGACTCTGAGCCATGCACCACTCTCCTCTGGATGAAACTGTCCATCTGCTTTCCTATCCATCTCACAGTCCACCCATCAAACCCACGTCTCTCCAATTTAGAGAGAATGATGTTGCAGGTGACCATGTAAAAGGCTTTACAGAAGTTCAGAAAAATCACATTTGTATCCCTTCCCCTGTCCACTGATGTGGTCACTCCCCCACAGAAGGTCACTAGGTTGGTCAGGCAGGACTTGCCCTCAGTGAAGCTGTCCTGGCTGTCCTGAACCATCTCCCTGTCTTCCATGTGCCTTAGCACAGCTTTTAGGAAGATCTGTTCCATGATCTTCCCAGGCACAGAGGTGAGGCTGACAGGTTAGTAGTTCCCAGGGTCCTGCCTTCTACTCTCTTTAAAGCTGTGTACTATGTTTTCCTTTTTCCAGTCACCTGAGACTTCACCTGACTGCCATGACTTTTCAAATATTGTGGACAGCTAAAACTACACATGATGCCTTGAGAGGCTACCTAGAAACAGAGACTAGACAGGAATAAGGGAATAAAGGTAGGTATTTATTTGAAAGGCCTTCAAAGGTGCACCCTGGGAAGCCAAGGGCTCCAAGATGGACCCCCAGATGGACGACAAGACGGATGACAAGTCAACAAGTTCCCCACACCTTTATAGGTTTGGTCCATCTGCATATCAGCCTAAATTCGCCAATTAAAACTTTAGCTACTGATGCAATTTCCCCCCAGCTCGCACCCCCACCCCCTTCCCCTTCAGAGGCTTTGGGCCTGCACAGCCTGGGTGTCCTTGGAGAGCAGGCCCAGAGAGGCTTTGTTATGTCCAGAGAGCTGAAGTCAGCAGGCCGCAAGAAATTCAGTGTTACACATTAGGCAATACAGGATTTGAAAATATAAGAGTTAAAACCTAAGGCATCACACAGAGGAATAAAAATTCAGCCCGAAACAGGCAGTGGCAAATAGAGATGTGCCATCTTAAAAATAAGGAAAGGCTGTATTTTATTTCAGCTGGTGTGGAGGACAAACCATCAACTTAAAGAACTGATTTAGGGCTTTAGCCAGTATACAGTTGTATGAGTTAACCTCATAAACTACAACCACATAAACTCAGTGTTCCCTCTGGAAACATACAGCTGTATTTGAACTCACCAGGGTTTCCCTGTTGCTCCATGGAATCTGTGAAACCAGAGCCATGTCTTGATTCAGGAAAATGGGTGTCTGCTCCCCTTTGCTGGAGATCAGAGGCTGCCACGGGAGTAAGATCAGAGACACCACGGAGTAAGAGGGTGTGCAGAGAGCCCCATGGCTGCTCTGTGTGGTCTGGGCTCCTCCAGTCCTCACCCTGCTGCAGTCTCACCCGAGTCTGAAATCGGGGAAGGAAAGAGCATAAAACAATATAAATAAAACAATAATGGGACACCTGAAATGCATTAATGTCATATCCTTTTGCCATGTCCTTTAATTCTGTCTAAGAACTTACAATGTAGTTAGTTCCTCTGAAGTTGTTCATAGAAATCGGAGCAAATAGACAATATCTGAATAGAAAAAGGGCTGTATGAAAATTATTCACTTGAGGACATCCACAACCAGTAGGATGTTATGAGCATTAGATTTGGGTCAGCACAGTGTGTTGAAATGGTTTGCATCTATAGGAGTTTGTCTGTGTACTGTCCAGTTTGCTGGCAAGTCTTTATCTTTACCAGGCATTTCTTTATCTAACAAAATATTCCATCTTCCTCTGCAGAAGAGGCATTACAAACAATCCTTTAAATCAGGAATTTCTAATATTTAAAAGTTCTTTTATGATGTTTCTTCTGAGTTGCAGTTGGAAGAAGAAAAACTTGTACTAGGAGCCAAACAGCTGCCAGAATTAAGCCAAGTATATTTAATTTGAAAGACGTAACTAGTCTGCTGTTTTATTCTAAAGCTGTAATGTCACAAGACTCAGAGATCCCACCTCTTGAAATCAGGAAATTCAGACAGCAACATTGACAACTTCACATTTATTTAATTTACCTTTTTAAAAAGTATGCTTCTTAGAGCTGTGTGTAACTGTCAGCCACTGTCCTTTTAGTTCATGCTTTAGCCCCAAAGATATAACGAATATTTTGCACCTATTATCTGATTTATCTCTATAAATATTTTTACTGTGTGTAAACTGCATTTTTTAAATCCTTGATTTCTATTTGTAAGCATGAAATAAACTATTAGTTTTATTTGTATCCACCTCCATAATAACATCTGTGCTGTGCTTGCCAAAAGCCCCATTAAAGACATATGTGTTTTGACACAGCAGTTCCTGTGACAGAATGTGTACCACTTACTAGCAGCTGCAGCTACACTGGTTACTGAAAATTAAGCTAAACAAACTTAGAGCTACTTGAAGAAAGTGTTTTTGATACTCTGTCTAGAGCTTTGCAAAGTAAAATTCCAAGCTTTAGCTTAAAAATAACTCTCCTTAAGTCCTATTTCCAGCAGATTGAACCCAAAGTTTGCTAATTTGTGTGAGAAGGAGGACACATTATTCAAATCCAGCTTGTCTCGGTGATTTTGGAATCCTTCAGTAATACATAATAATTGTTAATGATGTTTATCTTGACGCAACACTACTCTTGGAACAGTGCATGATGTGATTCATGCATGGAAAGAGAAAAGAGAAGAGAGGAGAAGAGAGGAGAAGAGAGGAGAAGAGAGGAGAAGAGAAGAGAAGAGAAGAGAAGAGAAGAGAAGAGAAGAGAAGAGAAGAGAAGAGAAGAGAAGAGAAGAGAAGAGAAGAGAAGAGAAGAGAAGAGAGGAGAAGAGAGGAGAAGAGAGGAGAAGAGAAGAGAAGAGAAGAGAAGACTGGCTCATTTTGCAGCAGCAGCCTCACTATTTACCCACCCCAGAAATATGGGCTTGAGAGACTGGATTTTTGATCAGATAAAAACTCTGGCCTCATTCGTATTTAACATTTGTATTTTTGATATATGAAGTGATTAATCAAGCAAGTCGCTTGAGGCTGCTAAGCAAAACCCATCTGATTTACACATAAAATTTCAATGGGTCTAGTAAAATTCTTCAAAAGTGTAGGGGAACCTTGGGAAGAGTGAGGTAAAATGAACAGGAATTTAGTTGATTAACAGTTTAGATCACAATTTATTGAGGGCAAGCAAAAAAGAGTGCAGTAGAGTGACTTAAAAACATCAGTTAAAGTAAGAATCGAAACCATTGCTCTGCTTAGAGGGAAATCCTGGTAATATCACAGGGGTTCGAAAATCCCAAATAAATAACATATTTTTCAGAAGACATACTTAGTTTCTTTTCATCCTAATCATTAAAATTTACATTTTCATTATTACCTGCAGTATATGAGTCAATACATTTATGCAAACCATAATAGAATAGTACACAGCACAGAGTCAGAAATAAGCATATTTTTTGCTCAGTTTTTGTCTAGATTCAAGACATTGGAAAAACAGACTCTCTGATGCAGCCAGCTCACAAACTAGCAGCTAAAATTTAGTCATGTTCACCTAATTGTCACCTTGAAAAACATTGTGATAAAGCAAATAAACCAGCATGGAAAATGTCTGGAAATACCAGGAGAAATTAATGAGAATCAGAAACTTACTTTGCATTGTACCAGATAACAGTGAGGTGCCTTCTGCAGCCTTCAGTCCCACATTTTATTTCTAGTATTACAGTTAAGGATGGTTTTTCTGGGGTAGTAAGTGTGCAGCACTGCTTTTATCAGGGAATGCAGCTATTCTGGATGTGAGAGGGTGACTTCAGTAGCAGGGTAAAATTTTGATGAACCAGAGAATACTTTGTGATCCGAGGAGAGTTCGTTCCTGCTTTTGTGTTCTGGATGATAAGTAGTGGATTTCTGGCCAGTTCTTGTTTCATGTGAACAGGTTCATCTATAAAAATTCTCTGTTATCACTTTACCATGCTTCAGAATGCAGCAATACAGAGAAGAGTGTTCTTGCAGGCATCAAAGAAAATGTAGTTGAAATTTCTTATTATCTGTACCTTAAGAAAAGATAAAATCTTAAGTTATCTGCCATTAAAAAAAAAAAAAATCTGACGAACCTATACCATGTAAAGATGGTGTGCTGTGGAAATAAACCCCATGGGTTAGTGGGAAAGAACATGTGGATCATGCCCTGGGCTGCACAGTGAAGTGGAAATACTGAGAGAAGTTTTCCCTGTCATCCCTTGTGGAAGAATGGAGTTGCAGCTACATGACCTGCATTGTATTTTCCAAATGGCCAAAAATAAAGATGGGATGTAGTCAGTATAAAGAGGGAACAAAAAAAGAGATGCACGGTAGCTCCAGGTCATTGCCTTGGCTATACCTATTGCCTGATATACTAAGAATAAAATACTGTCTACCAAAAATTCCTCCATTTTCTTCTTAAAAGTGAAGTTGAGTAAATGAAGTTTTTGTGGGCAACTTCTACTTTCAGTTATCTTCTTCAGAAAAGTCAACTTTATTTTTATACTTTACTTTTTTGGGACAGCGTGACAATGAGTCACAAAACATCTGGGTACATCTTATAACCCAAGATACTTTTGTAAATGGAATACAGTATGATGGCATTCTGATATGACATCCAGCCCAGGAAATGTCAACACAAAGTGAGATTGTTCAGCAGAACACCTCTGTACTATGTACTTCTAAAAAAATATTTTTCTTTAGGATATGCTTTTTCAGGAAAAATATGATAGTTGCAATTGAATTCCTGCTTTTAATAGATGGTCTCCCCCCTATTAAGACTGAGAGATTCCTCCAAAGTGGGAAATTGTCAGGCTTTACTTCAACTCGGACTTATTTTTTATTTCTCCTCCAGAAAAGAAAATTGTGTAATTATGACCTATCAGATACAAAAAACCCAAAATTCTCACGAGATTTGCCATCCAGGGTCCTATTCTGAGAAGCATTCCCAGAGCATCTCTTCAAAAGCTGACGAGCCCTGTATGTGACTTAGGTCAGGAGAAGCCTT
Source organism: Daphoenositta chrysoptera (assembly GCA_013397915.1). Lineage (NCBI taxonomy): Eukaryota > Metazoa > Chordata > Aves > Passeriformes > Daphoenositta > Daphoenositta chrysoptera. The sequence goes on from VZRO01002734.1 coordinate 346,325, forward strand.
CCTAGGTCCTGGCTGCTGGCAACAGCTCAAGGACCTGGACTCCTGGGGTACATGCAAGAGCCTGTTCTGCTCCTGTACCTGCTGCTCACCTCTTCAGGCTTCAGCTCACCAACCCACAACCAGGTTGGCAACAAGAAACATAAATTATTTTTCCCACATTCCCAAAGGAACAGATCAATTGCTTTTAATTCTGGTCTATACCAGTGATAGGAGTTACCATCTGTAATTTTTTTGACAAAAAAATTCAATAAATGACCCTTTCATTGATCATGTTGAAGGGTGGTGTGATTTGTGAGGAGCTTAGGCATCCTCAGGCACAGCTCCATCTCTCAGAGGGGCCAGGCAAGGGGCAGGACCACAACAAGTTTAATCTGCTTAGTGTTCATTTGTTTCTGTGTATACACCTTACTCCAAAGGCCACTTGAAAGAGTGTGGCATCATGGAAGGACTCCTGTCTGGCCTAAAACCACATTATCATCCTTATTTCCCTGAGATACTTAGGGAAATTCTCAGCAGTGCCTTCTGTGAAAGCAACACAATTTGGAGCAATGGGAAAATGCCCTTTTTTACTTCCATCACTGTCAGTGGGTGTCTCAATTAAAATTTTTATCTTACACAAGCAAAGCTATGATACAAGAACATCACTGCCAAGACTTTTAACATGAGCAAAACAATGTATTTTTTCTTTGTCTGATGCTCGGAAACAGTTAAGTCATGTTGGCTACAGTTTTCACAAAAAAATTTCACTGGCAGCAGATAAGCAGATAAGAAAGTTTATTGATGAACTGTTCTGCTAGACAGCAGGATAAGTGACGAAAAAAAGTTTTTTTAAAGCAGGCATGAGATGTTGTAGCTCCCACATGTCAGGAAATATAGTACTAAAATAGTAATGGTAATACAGTAGTAAAACTGTAACATAGTTATAATGTTATTTATATCTCAAAATGATGCAAGGGGATGATTTTTTTTCATAAGCTCATTTTACAGAAGGGATCTTAGGATCCCCGTCCTGAGACTGGCACCAGGAAGGACCACTTGCACCTGGAAGTGCAATGATGCAAGAAGACAGAAGGTGCAACCTGTATTTCATAGTTTGGCTCTGAGATTTTATACCTGGATCGTTGTGTCCATCTCTTCACCTGCACAGGATGCACCACTGCTGCATGGTGTCATTTGCTCATTCAGTGAATGTCAGCAGGTGGATTTTAGCTGATTTCCTAGAAAAAAACATTGACAACTGGCCACATTGTCTCTCTTAGACAGCCGAGGTGTGACTCATGCTGGAGTCAGAAGTCTGGAAGTGGTTCCTTCCCTGAGACAGGATGTTCTCTACTGCCAGATTTCTCTGTGAGCTATTCATTTGTCTTCTGAATAGAATTACTCCTCCAATTTTTTCTGACTTTAACTTTATAGCGAATGTTCTAGGAAAGTAACTTTTCATCAGGCATCACTCAAAACCCAGTTGTTTTCAACAGACAAAAGGACTGAATGAGGGTGGTAGGCAAGAGGGGCGCTGCAATCACACAGCCCTTTCTTTGCACTTACCAGAACACTCTGGCAACAGCTGTTACTGGAGGGTAAGAAAAGAACGGCCCTCAGAATGCCAATGATCTGCCCCTGTATCTCTGCCAGTATGTGCAGATATTTGTCTAATCTCCTCCTAAAAGTTGGTGATGGTGATGATCATCCAGTGCATGCAGACTGTATTCCAGAGCTACAGTTTTAGGATTAGAAGTGTTTCTTTGTGTTGTATTTGGCAGTGAAAGTGGCATATCTACTTATCCTATTTGCTGAAGAGAAGAACTGTTAGCTGTCTCTTTTCTACGTCTTTTCTGGCCTGAAGTGATGCATGTGCCAGATCTCAGGCTTCTCCTCAATAGCCCAACCCACCTCATTTCCTTTAGCATGTTCCCACAACTCATGTTTTTTGGTTCTCTGGGTGCCTGAGCTCTCTCCTCTGCACTCCTCTCATTTGCACCAAGCTGCTGCAGCTTCCCAAACAGGAACACGGTGCTGGGGCCCTGCCAGTGCCAAGTAGAGCAGAGGGATTTCTTCTCTTCTGGTGGGATATATTCTTCCAACTGGAAATCTGAATTTTCTTTGTAGTATCATGATGGGGACCCTTGCTCTGCCTGTACTTCACAATGATCTTAAGGGCCTTTTCTTCAGCTTGTTGCTCTTGTTCCCACACTTGTCTGCATAGGGTGCTCTGCTGCTTCTGGTTTACCTGAGGTGTTTTGATTTCTCGTTGCTCCAACATGAGAACTGTCTGTTTGTGCAATGAACCTGCTGTCTGCTCTCCTGCCCAGTTACCAGTGAGAATACTCATCAGGACTGGACTTTTGACAGCTGTCTGTTGCTCATCTTGCTGTTATCTTCTTTAGAAATACATATCTATATCTACATCTATGTCTCTATCTATACATATATAACAATCCAGTAACAGACATTAAATCAGGTGGTCTGCAATGCCTTCATTCTTACTTTTATGAAAAAGCCCATTAGTGTAATTTTCAATGTTTTAGTTCACGAATTTTGAATTTTCAGTGTTAACTACTCACCAATTCTGAAGCGGCTTTGGTCAGGCTTTTGGGGTTTTATGTTGGTTTTTTTTGTTTGTTTGTTTTTGTTTGCTTGGTTTGGATTTACTTTTTTCTTTTTTTTCTTTTTTGTTTTAATCCTAGCTTTCCAGATTTATGTGGTTTAAAAAAATAAATCTCTTGAAGGACATCTCATTAATTTTCTCCTAATGTTTCAAGCTTGAAATATTACGCTTTTGTCATTGGTATTAGACAGATGGTTCCACTGAATCTTCTCGCTGAATTTTGATATAAAGAAGATCATAAGGGCTTTGGCTTCCTCTGTCTCATTTGGCAATAGCCTTCCCTCCTGCTGAATATATGGCCAGTGTTCATATTGGTTTTCTTTCTTCTTCCAGAACAAATTTCTTCAGGTCTCTAGCTAGCAGTATCTTTATTAGTGACTTGGCCTTTCTGGTTTCTACCATACATAATTATTTGTACATGTCCTTAGCAACCTCTCCTAATTACCCCTTCCTGCATATTTGCTTTTTGTGTTTGACCTTGGTGAAAGGCCCCTCTGCTCCTGCATCCTCCCTGTGTAATGGGGAATTTGATACTGCTCCCACTTCTTCAGAAGGCTAATAGTTCTTCATAACTTCTTTATTCCTTTGCAATTGTTCCTCTAGCTCTTGTGCCTGGACTTTTTAAACTCTTTGTTCTTGGAGGCCAATTATTTTAAATTTTTTTCACTCAGTCTTGCCCTGCTTTTCTTCTACTCCCCTGCTAGAATACAAACTAAGATACTGTTTTTGCCATCTATGACAAAATGCTCACATATGTTCCAAGCAGTCTTCGGATATTTCATGTGTTACTGTATTTTTTCTGACAAATGTTCTTTTCAGATGTTTCATATTACATTTATCACCTGTGTGACAGTGCAGCAAAGAAAGTATCTGTGGTATAAGAGGGAACATCTGTTATATTTGGCAGCCATGATATACAGTAGAAATGTGAGTAAATTTCTTATGAACAGTGACATAAATTCAGGCAAATTCAGCTGGAAGTATCAAGACTCTTTAAGCAAGTAATGCAGAATAAGACTGGACAGAGTAATAAAAATTTGAAAATCAGACAGAGCCTGAGCTGAGGAGGAATGGGGTGAAATGCACTGCTGTTCATGGTCAGTACTTTCCAGGATAAAGTTCCTGACCCCCTGAAACACAGGGCATAGAAAAAAGGAAACCAGGCACTGGCATTGTGCAAGTACACTGAACAGTTATGGGCAAGTTCTGAACAATGGGCATGAATTTTTCTGGTGTCACATGCCTGTTATTAAATCCTAGTGTATCAGATGGCTAAAATTAGAAAAGAAAGTAGTTTTGCAATGCCTCTGTAGTAGGTCATGCATTTGTTTCATATGTTGACTGACACAGTAGCCCAGTTAGTGGTGTGTGACAGCTGCAGTTTCTGGTCTTACAGGTAATTGTGTTAAGGCATCACCACAGGTTTCAGTTCACGTAACCTCTCCACCTCACAGGGCTTGCTTTTAAGGTTTTAAACTCCATCAAACCTAGTCACAGGGAGGAATTATTAATTTTATTAACAGTAAATATGATGAAAAAGAGATAGGAATTGGAGGACTAGGAAATAATATTCTTCAAAAATTTGTATTAAAATTTGTAAAAAATAATAGATTCATCAAAATATTCCATTTGATCTCTGTCACATCTAATGTGAAAGTATTGAGCAGTAATCACAACCACAAGATTTTGTGAAGCAGTTACTGTGAAGTGCAAGGTTTGGTTAATTTATTCACATATCCATTGCCCAATTTGACAGAATATTTCTGACTTTTAACTTTAAATAAATTATGTGTGGAACAATTTCAAGATGCCTAAAGAGGGAGGGAGACTCTGAGGAGGAGGGTCTGATCTCTCACATTCAAGAGCCAGCCTACAAACTTTCCACCATTCTATTTACCCTAGCTCATTTGGGCAAGAAGATATATATGCTCAGAAAACTATTTTATGTCCTAATTCTAGAACAGCCTGACTCACTTTTAGCAAGTGTCTCTAGCCACATTCCCAGTTTAGTAGCCTATATTTGTATGTATTTAATTCCTTTCACTTTGATATAGCGGCAGGATAAGTTTGTTTTAAAATTTGATTTGACCTTGAATACTTAAGTATTAGAATTTGTAGTATTTAGAATTAATATAGAATTATAGAATATATAGAATTATAGTATTTACCAGGTAAATCCTATAATCTCTAACCAGTATATAGAATTACAGTATTTACCAAGTGAGGTATAAAAAAGTAGCTATCTGACGTTGCTTTTAAATTCAATTACGTAAGTACATATAAGGCACTGTAAAAGAGTTTCTTGTCATCTCCTCACTTACATTTAAATATTATGCACAGGCATCTGGTCAAATGGAACGTGACAGCAATGTCAGTAGCAGTTTTCCATAGACATTGCAGAAATAAAATATTTTTAAGGGAAGTACATACGAAGGAAAAAGAAGTTAATTTACAGGGGATTTTCAGAAATACCTCATAGGAATCAGTAACACAATGTTCATATGTAGCTGCTAAGAAAACTTTCCTTGTTACAGCTGAAGCCATCACAATCTTTAATGATTTTTACCCACATTTATCATTCTCTTAAGCTAAGAACTGTAAGTTCAATTAAAGACAGGGACCTGAGAAAAATGTCGTTCAGTGTTGCTTTTATTTTATTATGTTGTTTTGCAATATTTGGTATTTTCCTGGACACGTCCCAGGTCCTCGAAACAATACTAAAAGGATTACAAATAAGAGCTTTAAGAACTTGATCATTCTCTGTGATACAAAAAAAAAACCAAAAAAACAAAAAAACAAAAAAAACCCACCAAAGCCTCAATCATCATCAAAGCCCAGAAGACAAATAATAGACAGCCTTTCTTCTTCATTTCCTTATTTTCCTTTTTTTTTAAGGAAGATGAAATTATGTTAATAAGTTTCTAGAATGCTTTGATGCGGCATCTCTTGTGATTGAAAGGAAAGATCAGTAAGAAAAATTCCCAGTTTCAAGTTATTGACTTTTTTTCTCCATGTCTGTTGAGGCCCTGAAATAGCATTGTGTTTTACACTCCTAATTTCTAATGAAATTGTGTGGTCATAGGGTAACTTGGGCTTCCTGAGGTCTCTAATCTATCCATCCACTCAAAGCAAGACCATCCTCAACGTGAGCTGAAGTTCTTTCAGTTCTTCAGTTCTTTCTATTCATCTTTTCAGATGAATATTGAATATTATCAAGGATGGAGATTGCCTGGCTTTCTGGACAACCTGCTCATGCCCTGCCATCTTCTCTGTAGAAGTTGGTTTAGGTTTCTTTGTTGCAAGATGGGATTATTGCCCTTGGCCTTTGTGTGCAGCTGAGAGAAGAACCAGTCTCACCCATCTCTGTAACCACCCATTTGGCCTGCAGAACTCGGTGAGGCTGCTCCCGGGGGAAGTGAGCCCCGCTGCCCTGCCCTGGCCTGGCCTGGCCTGGCCTGGAACGTCCTCACTGCAGTGGCCTTCACTTGGCTCACCCTACTTTCTCTTTGTTTCTCATGCTCTGGGTTGCAGCGTTCACGACGGGCAGGGATTTCGCATGCAAGATGAAGAAGTGCAAAGACCTTTATTGCCCAGCTCAGTTTACTTGAATATTAATAAATTTCCAATAAATAAATATATTCCAGTAAATACCCACAAACAGGATATAACCTCATATAAACAGGAAGATCATATCCCAGGACTTCACCCATTCACCTGGAGTATTCCCTAGATACTACCTATTATGCTAAGGTGTAAATAATACCATATAAGGTCACTAACCACAGTCTTCCTGGGCCATTGGTCAAGAAGGTCACTGACCCATAGTCCTTTTTTCTAGCCCATCTCAGGTGACCTGGAAGTGTTTCCATGGTTACCACAGGGCCTAGGGAAGATGCTTTTGTAGGCCTTCAGGCCTGCTCTTCTGTAACACCCACGGTGTAACCCAACACTGGGTGCCTGAAATAGGCAGTGCTGTGCAGGGGCTGCAAAGCTGAGGTGATGGGAATATCGTGTCTACCTGTTTACCACATGTGGGCTCCCTACTACGGTCTGCATGCAGGATCAGGTTCTTTAAGGCTTATGAACTTCTATTTGTACTTGGAACAAATATGTTGTTTGCGGAGTTATGTTTTCTCCATAGGTTCTAAGCAAAATCTAGAACTCTTCATTTTATTTTACAAAGTAGGTTAAGCTTTACAGCTTCATTTCTGTCCTTATTTGCTTGCCTTGGACGACTTTGATGAGGAATATTCAGGTGAGCTGAAACAAATGCTGGTTTTACTACAGATGCATTCATACAGACAATGTCTAAAAATCAACCCACACTGAAACTGCAGGTTTCACTGTTCACCTTAAACATGAGTCAATCACCCATGAAAATGGAAAGACAGTCAAAGTTTTTTATTGAATTGCTACCTCTCAGCCACCACAGATAGTCGTGGCAACAGGTTACTGTTTGTCTAGTCTAAAGTAGGTGCAATGATAAAAACTATAGAGTGTGGATGGGTAAATGGCATGTATTCCAGAAAAGGAATACAAAAGTGACTGGACAAGTTAAGATCACATGACCCTCTAGATGATCTCTGAATGCTGCAAGAGTTTTACACTAGAAATATGAAAATAAAGCCTATTGAAATAAGCATAATAATTTATATTGAATTATTAATGTTATACCATTAATCATCAATTAATTTCAGTCAAAATGTAATCTTTCCTGTAGTTACTTTTTAACCCACACATTTGTTTAGATCTTCATTTCAGAGCCAAAACGGTGGTAGAAAGATATTTTCGTATATTTCTGACTTAGCCGAAGCAGGAAACACTGAAAATACTGCAAGAGGTTCAAGTATCTCATGCAATTACCAGTTTGGCTGACCAAAGAGCTGGGTTGATCATACAGTCTGAATCACTAAACAGAGTGATTATCACTCATTGTTAGTAACAAGTTGCACTCTCGTTAAACAATCATTGACTCATTTAGTTGACACAGCTAGAGATTTTAAATAGTTCTTGTTGTGGCAGTTGCACCTCCATGGTTATGAAATTGTTTGTGACTTGCTCTGCTTGACTACTTGTTTTTCATTGCTTGAGCTGGGTGATTTTTTACTGGACGCAAGCTGGTACTGTTTACTCCTTTTATCTGAAAGACTGACATTTTGAGATTTCTGACTGGGAATTTGACCTGCAGTATATGTTATCAGATGCACAGTAGGCTGTTCTGAAGCTGATGAAAGTTCTTGAATGTATTAATGTATTAATTGTGACCGCATAAATCACAGATAAATAAGGTCTGTGGTTAGGCACCTTCCAGTTCTCATATTCCAGACAGTCTTTGGAGATACCACCAGCACCAGAACTTATCTCTGTTTATCTGAATTGCAAAGCCCATTCTACACCTGAAAGGAAATAATTTGTCCTTCCATTTTAGCTATCCTGGAGAAATGGATTGGAGCAATTCACTCTGCAGGAGTGAGCCAGCACCAGAGGAGAAGCTCTGTGCTTCTGTCTGGATGGCATGCTTTGATGTTCGCCAGATGCTTTGAAGTTGTCCTCACTCCTGGTCAGGTTAGGGTAAAAGCAAGTAAAAGTATTTTATTTACAGAATCCAAAGACAGCCGACATGGTTACAGAAGTAAAAGGGATTACTAGAAATAAAAGTAAACCATGCATGTATTTTCTTTTCCAGGGCTTTCCTTGAAGTCTGGTTGCTGCTAGCAAGCTGTTTAGTCAGCCTCCAAGCCTCTGCCACACATTGCAGTCTTTAAATCTTAAATAGAATATTGTAGTTTCAAGGGCAAAGGGGCATTTTCTATCCAGCATCTTCTTGGGTTAATCAAAGATTCATTCAAACTCACATCCTTTTTCTTCTCAAGCAAAAACATAAACTTTTTCTTGCTTGGGAGACAGATTTGACATACTTATGCCAGGATTCTTAACCACCCTTGTGCTTAATTAAACAACTAATAATTTATCTGCCTTTATAATCCATCAACTTTTCATTGTGGCCAGCAGATATTAGTAAACTTTTCACAGCATTTCACACATAGTTCTTCATGAAGAACATGTAACTTAACAACGTTTGCATGCAAACACCAAAAGGTATTTAACGCTTGTGGCTCATTGGAGGCCCTTATTTGTGGTATGAGCAGATTGGATCTGCCAATCAATAATATCAGGAAGATAATTCTAGGTGCCTGACCCTCTAGGATCTTTTCTGGGCATACTTGCAGGCTGGCCTGATTACATCACAGTTTTCAAGTCTGTCTCTGTTACAAACCGGGCAGTTCCTTCTTGGTGTTGAGCTCTCTTGGAGGAAAAAGCTGACACCCCTGGTACCACAGCAGTTCAGCAACCTGATGGAGCTTCCCACACAGCTCAGAAAGTAAGGCCCTGCCCAAGGAAGCTGGTGTTTGGTGAATCTGTGGCCATGGTATCTAGAGGCAGGCAGTAACTGATAAACTTGGACTGTGCACCAGACTACCAACACCAGTGGTGTGGCTTCTTCATGGGGACGTTCAGTATCACAATTCATTCAGGACTGTTACCTCTAAAGTTCAACAGAAGAAGTCTAGTAGATTTTTGTTCTATGTTCCTCCAAATTCATGATGAAAGGAATACAAATAATAAAGTGTGTACCTCTTGTCATTTATGGATATGGTGTTTTTTGATTGTGGAAAGGGCTGGCTAATGACAACCAAATTATTGCGCATTTTTTAGTGTCTTCATTACTCAATCATTTGCACTTCAGCTGTTCTTGTGAAATTGTATGCACTTTGTTTTTGCATACTGCATACAGAAGGGACCTTAAGCAAACTGGTGCCTTTCATAATGTGCCTCTGCTAGCATTTAATATGCAGTGATTCATCTGAGGGATCATTTAAATTGACTTCAATAAACAGATTTCCAGTAAAACATGGAAATAGAAATGGGAGAGCTCAATCAGCAGCGTAGAGTTTTCCAAAAAGTAAGAATATAATTTAATGTGTTTTCACCTGTAGCATAGCATCTCCTGGAAACATCAGGAGATATAACAGTATAAAAGTTACAGATCATATCCTTATTCTAACTTTCTCACATATAAGAGTTACATCACTGTAATTTAGACTCAAAGTATGACTGAGCAGTGAATATGCCTGGATGGTTGGCCACTGTCTTTGCTATAGGGAGGTGGAAGTTTTATCTTTAAATTCTGGTTGGTTTTTTTCTTTTGTTTGGGTTATGTTTGTTTGTTTGTTTGGGTTTTTTTGTTTTGTTTCTAAAACTTACATGACTATTAACAGCTAACATGGAGAATGTGAAGCATGTAAATTCTGAACATCAGGAGGACAATTAAATTGTGATCTATATTTCCTATCACATATTAAAACCTTCAGCTCACTGCAAACTTGCAGTTTGAGCTTTAGTGTTGCTGAAATGGTAGGATAGAGATTTGCATTCATCAGCAGTGTACTTCCCACGGGGCTGGACACAGAAACTGCCCAGGACTCATCTCCTGAACAAGAACATCTCCTTGTTCCACACTATCATGATAATCCAGTCAAAGAAGTCAGCCTGTGCTCTGTCAATCTGTCATCCATTATCGCATATAATTAATATACCTGACTTTGGTGACATGCATTTTGCTGATTCTGCTGGTCCTTCAGTTCATCCATCCCTGGCATTAAACCTTTGGACAACTTCTGATCTGCTTACTCAAGGACCTAAGAACTCAGAGGAACTGACTACGAAACTTTCTGCCTCAGCTCTGACAATGCACAGCAGCTCATTTTTCAGTTGCATTACGCTGGCATGTAAATACACAGAGGGTGACCAGGGAAACTGGGACCTTGCTGTCTCTGCAGATTCCAGAGTGGCTGCCTGCAGATGCCCATATGGTGCTCTCTGACTGATATTTGTTGCCAGGGATCTCTGAGCATGAAATGTAAATCTAAGCTAGCCTATATTACTGAGACTAGAAGGTGTATTTTACATAAATTCAGTCAAAATGTCCTCAAAAATATTCTGCTAGTTCTTGCAGTTCTTTGTGCAGCACTGGTTGCTGTTATTTGTGATTGGTATTGTCCTGAGTGGGTCAGATGATAGATGAAAAAACGAACAGGATGCACATGCAGCACCTCCATTGCTGCACTTTTTGTGTGCTTGGAAAAGGGCAGCATGCCCAAGAATACTGCAGCACATCCATGCAGTCAGTGGCCCAGCCTCTCACCACATACTACTGCATTAGTTTTGAGGTACATTCTCAGGTACTTTGCTTTGTTCTCTGTGGTCAAGCTCATTTTCATCTACTAGGTTTAGTCTTACTTGGGTAGCAGTGGAAAAAACAAAAAAAAAAGTTTATTTTTTTTTTTTTTCCCTGGCTATATCAAATGAATATAGAGGGCCAAATTATCAGCAAGGAAAAGACCAGCCAAGACAATTAAGCTAAGAGTTTGATCCAATACACCTAATAGAAACTTGATCCTGGGAAGCGGATAATGTTGATCCTGCTTAATGGGAGGAAATTAATAATTTGAATCATATTTTGTACCAAAATAATGTGGTTCAATAAAGAAAAAAAGCTTATGTTATTAAATCAACTGAATTATTTGTAAAGAGGTTAACTGAATAGTGTATTACAGTTCAGTTTCAATTGATCAGATTTCAGGGCTGGGCGGGCTGTGTTTCCGTATGGTCCTTCACACAGCCCAGCCTGATAGGGCTGATAGTTTTTGATAGGGACAATGTGCATTAGGTCTGCCTGGCTGAGCTTTAGCTGCTGATGTCTCTTCTCCCTCACCTCTGGAAGTGGTTCTGCACCTCAGTGGGAGCTAAGACATACATTTGTCTATGTCCCTAGACATACGGACAAGTCCTCTTTTTCCAGCGCAGGTCAGAGGTGGGATGGACCCCTCAGCTTCAGTGTGAGAGCAGCAGGGCTGCACTGCCCCTGTGCCACGGCATTCTGCAGCCTCATGGATTCATCCCACGCTGTCTGTATCTCTGCAGATGCTGCAGTGGCCACCCCCAGCCCCAGCCCAGCCAGCTGAGAAATGCCACGTCCTGTTTCCTCCAAAGCAGGACTGAGACACGGAGGTGTGAGGTGACAGCTCCTTTTCTCTTCACATGCTCAACCTGAGAGTCTCTGACTGTCTATCACAGTTTCCTTCATCCCCTGTTTTGTGAAATATGTACTGTAGTGACTGTGCAAGACAGACAAGGTCTGATCTTGCTTTCTGCTGCTTTTCGGTTCTGAGCAAGATGCAAGCAGAAAGGTTAAACATGTGGAGCATTTCAAAAGTAAATATTTCAGAAAGGTTTGAGCTGCATGTGCCATCCAGCCCTTCCAGGTAAATATTCTATAAACCAATAAGATGAAAAGTATGTAGAGGCTTCAAAGTTTTTAAAAATTAAAATAGTTGGACTGCTCCATTTTATGGGAAATTAAAAATTGGGATATTTTTATGATTCAGCTTAATGTTTTTTAACACCTATGGACCTATTTTGGATGCTGGTGCGATTCACATTGAAAATCTATGATCTTTCTAGATTTTTTAGACAATATCTTGCTAATAAAAAAAAAAATGCGATCACACCAGAAACTGTAGTTATGGTAGTTCTTCATAAAAAGGATATTCAAATTTACTATTTCATTTAGTAAAATAATGATTAAATCCAAGGATCTTTTTCAGTTTTGAAAAAAAACCCATTGTTTTCAGAAATGCCAAGCAACCACTCATACTATCTTCCAGAATATTAGACACTGTTTCTTTTTTATGTGTAAAAACACAGTTTGGGAGGCAGGATCTGCTTCAAAGTTGACTTGAAAGGGACTTTGAAAGTGTCCTTTTGTTTGCCATTTTATGAACACTGAAGAACATCCTCTTCGATGCTTTTCTTTGGAAATACTAGGATTGTTAAGTGTTTTCCTACCTGACATTAGTTCATTATTTTTACCTAGTTAGTAAAGTTAGATCAGTGTTATATACTGAAGTGAATCAATGAACCATTTTGACACTCAATTTTATTGTTCTTCATTACCCTGGGAGAACCTCTAAGAAGTTTTTAGGAATTTTGCTGTGACCTGTCATGCCTTAGTTGAAGTGGGAAAAATGTCATGTATTGTATTGGAGTGGTTAAACACTCAAAAACAAAGGGTTGTGCACAGTCCAACAAAAAGTCAGGTTTCCTGTCAAATTGCTCAATTGTATTCTCTTTAGTCCATCATGACATCATCATTCAGCAGTTCCCCTGTCATCACACAATCTTGGAAGAAAGACAAATTGAATTTATATTGCAAAAAAACAAGCCAAGTAAAAGGAAGACTTGCGTTTGTTTGGGAAAAACAAAAACCAAAAAACAAACCAAACACATTTCAGGACAGCTTTATCTGTTACAAAGACACAAAAGGCTGCTTAGGTCCAATTCTTGCTTTTTTCTACCACTGCAGAATTCCAAACGGGATGCAGTTTTTCCCATGCGGAGCGCCCTGACTGTGGAATGAAAGCCATATACCGTGCATGGGCAGAGGCTCAGTGAAGTCAGTGAGCTCTGTGTGGGTGTGCAATAGATCACAGCCCAGAGAACCACATTTCAGGGCCTGCTCAGGGACTGTGTTGCAACGAGGTCTGGGGATGAGGGTGTGCTGGATGCTTCCTGCCTTTGATCACTGCAGATCTGCAGGGGCTGCCAAGCCTGAACAAAGAGGCAGAGCTGATGCAGACCGAAGTCTCAGAGGCCAGCTGCAGAGACCAGAATTATGAGAATTTGGGGAATTCTCAGTATTTTTTTCTTTAGGCATAGGAACTGGGCAAATAAAACTAGCAGCTGCTGTGACAGCAGAAGATGGCCAAAGGAAAGAAGATGCAAATCAAAAAAACCTGGCTACCGAAGCTGGGCTAGTTTTCTGGCTGATATTGTAAAAGTATGAATACTAAGGAGTGTGTCCCACAGAAGAAAACACTTGAAAACAAGGACTGTAGGCTGGAGATCATGGTGAGTTTTGAATGGAGATTTGAGGACATGATAAGGCCGAAAGGGAAAATTCCACAGAGACACAGTAAAATTGCAACATCTGTTGATCTAAAGCATCTAAGACCACCCTATGAAGGCTGCTGTTATATTTTAGGACTAAAAATTTTGGCCCACTGCTCCTGTAATGACTTTATATAAAAAATATACTAACCCTTTTTATATTCACAGTTGTCAGCAAAAATGTCTAGATGGCCAATTTAAATACTTGCCTCTTGTGCCAGTATTATCCCTTACTAAAAGTAGCTCTTTTCTCTCCTAATTTACCCTTCATTAGAAATGTATGGACAGCAAGCATAGTCATAATATTCATTCAGACTTCATTTTCCTAGATTGGTCAAGACTTTCTTTTTCTAGTGTCTTCAACTGAGAGTTGAACACCTCTGGCAACTTTAACAGTAAGCCTCCCAGTTTGCTCTTTTTGAAACTTTATTGAACATGGCTTCCTGGAGCACAAATAAACAAATTATCATCAGTACCTTACTCAGTTGAGAAAAGAATTCTCTCTGGATAAATCCTGACAAATATATTGCCTTTTGCTATAAATGCATTATTTTGACATTTCACTGTTGTCCTACGGTCAACTCATACCCATGTTTTTTCTTCTCTTGAGATATTCCTAACTGATCACAAGCCTCTCTTCTTTGGTCATGCATTATAATCCCAGGTCTTGTATGTCCTAGAAATAATTAATTTCCAGCCATCTGTTACTCTAGTAAAATATGTAACTTGTTCTTGTGCATGCTCCCACCTTTTGAGTTGAGTTTTTATGCAAATATTTAACAGTGTCTGTCATGTGGCTGATGATGAAAAACTCCACTAGCATTCAGACAAGTATCTTCTCTTTGAGCTGTACCAGCTGTCATTTCCTCTTTAACATTTCCAGTCCCGTACGTCTGCTAAAATGTACAGCCTCCACACTCTTCCCTTCTGCTGCCAAATCAGTTTCCTATCCAGCAGCACTCTTGTCTTGCTTTGGTTCCTTTACCACAAATCCTTGTCCTCCTGCCTTTCTTCTAAACAGAAGCCCAATCCACCCTCACAGTTCTTTCACCTTCTCATATGGCTCCATGGTAGTTGTCTGTGTTGGGTGGAAATCCTCTCCTGCCCTACTTTTGATGATCCCTGTGTTATGGAGCTCCTGCTGTCTGCATCAACCAGCTCTCTTACCCGCACCTGAAAAACCTGAAATTTGTTTTCGAACGACTTTCAGCACATCCATCCCCCACTTCTCTCATCATGTTGACAGTTTCAAAGATGGCAAATTATGATATCACCCATCAGATGAGCTACCTATCCATGAACAGATGTCTTATCCTTCCCTCATCAGCAGACTGTTTTTCATCTGTTCTGTTCCTCTAGTCCACTTCTTTACCCAGCGACCTGTTCCTATCCCCTTTTTTTTAATTTCAGGTAGGTTCTTTTCCATTTACTGAAAAGTTAAACTCACGTGTTACTGATCTGAAAAATACTGGTCTCTTCTCTTCTGTTTTTTTGTTCATGCTCCTTCCCAAACTTATATCCTGTTTTGCTATGGCCCTTTAGGCAGAAATCATGTCATGTATTTCTATTCCCTGCCAACCTGGAGTCCCATAGCTTTGAAACACAGGGTTTCAGAAGGTGCTGTGGGTAGGAGCAGGTTTGTCCTAGCACAGGGCAGCTCACCTGGGATGTTTTACTCAGTCTAGCAGCTCTTGGAGGAAATTACCCTCTGTGACCAGGCTAGTGCAAAGGCCATTTATCCAACTCCTCCCTATTCAGCAGGACTGGGCAAACGTGCAGCAACGTTGTGCCACTGGTTTTTGAGATCCAGGCAGCAAGGCCAGGAGAGGAAACAGCCTCCACACCACCACACAGGAACATCTACTGCACACGTGTGACAACTCTGGCACATCTTCCACTACACTGCTGCTATAAAACAGGATTAAAAATGTATTCTTTCCGTAAAGTTCAGCACTGAAACCACATTTATATTTTTTGTTAAGAAAATGCTTTAAAAGCCTGATCTTTATAGCTATCTTTCCCTGTAATTTTCTGGTGTTTGATCTTAATATTATTTACATTATGAAGGACTAGGGTAAATACTCCGTCATGGTCACCATCAAGTTTTCTAGGATTTTTTTTCTCTTCTCTTAGTCAATTGATATGATATGTGTTTGTTATGAGTCAGGGGATAGATCAGCTGTCCAGAGATTGCTAATGGCTTATCTTTGCTTTATCTTTACAACTTCAGAAAAGCAGCATAGTGACTGACACTGAGGACAACTAGAGCACTCTGATACTCAACGTAAATCTTCGACATAGATTGTAAGTCAATGGCAATAAATCACTAATTCTGTGTTTTTGAAGGTTAGATCACTTTCTTTTTACAGCTCATTATAATTATCACCTTTTTAATTAAAAATTCTGGACCAAAACAAGTTTTTGTGAAACTCTACAGTGTTGTTAATACCTGAGCAAAAGCAGTCTAAAGAGACAGAGGTCAGGCTCTCAGAATCAGGGTGAATGTGTTCATTATTACTTCTCCAAGTGAGAAAAATATGAATCCAAGTAATGTCTCCAGACCACTGAGACAGCAGGCTCAGTCATAACATCCCAGTGGCAAAATAAGAAACCTATGAAGCTGCAAATACAAGCTTCTAAAGAGCATGTGACTCAGAGCTGATGCACAGATTTCTAATTTCCTGGGTGAATAGGCAGTGTGGTTTCAGCAACATTCCTTCTAGATCCATTTCAAGTTTAAGGCTCTCCAAACTAGAAATGCCCCTGGGAGAGAAAGAATAAAGCTTTGTGGAGTAAAATGCACATCTAAATGTACTTTTCAAGGAGGACTGCCTTTTCCTTGCAACATGGTAAATTACTCGATTAACTTGAATAATGTTACCCTATTCTTCTTTCTTTGACATGCTGTCATGCTTTGTGTCACTCTGGAGAATATGACTAAAATCCAGCATGTATTTAGTGTAATTAAAACAAGTCGTCATTACTTGAGGAATATCTACTTAAGGAATATCTATTTAGGAAGAGAAAGTATTGTGGTTTATACCTTTATTAATATTTCAACTCAGTCTAGAAATCTTGATGTTGGAACTGTAAAAAGCACCTAGATAAGGCAGTGACTCAGTGGGCAAAGTTTCCAAAAGACCCGGGCTGTGATATGCCCAGACAAGAAAAACCATTCTAAAATAAATATTAAAAAAAAAAATTAACAAGAAAAAACTCACTGGATAACATTTGTTGTTATTTAGGTAAAATTTCTGACCAATTTGAGACATCAGACTTCTGATTTTGAAGGTGATCAAGGCTGCTCATGCATTTTAAAAGGAGTTATGTACCTCCTTCAGAGGAACTTAAACCTCACTGGGAACCTAACTTATGGTTAAATAACTTATGGTTAATTTACCTCAATCTCATGTTAGGAAAAATCAAACTGAAGCAATTTTTATTTGTGCTGTGATATGTATCCTGAAATTATGCTATCTTTCACCCTTCTGGAGTAAATTGTCATATAAAAAAGATCCATTTGAAAGACAAAAGCATAGATTCTTTCTCTGGCTCTGAAATTTGATTGAAGGGGACACTTTTTGATAGAAAGTGCATTTCTGTGAAAAAGCCAAATATATGGCCTTTCAGTAGGTCCGTGTTTGTTGAACACTGGAAGTGCACAGGCCAGCACCTTTATGTCTTTCCTTAGCACCACCAGGAGTGATGTGTTTGGACATAATGCTTGGAAATGACAGTGGGTGCTGGGGCTTACGTTGGCTGTCACAGACGTAGGCAGCCACCCCTGCGCCTGTCACCAGAATGTGGAAACAGAGGCAAAAGAAAAAAACCTAATCAGCAAGATGTTATAAAAAGAGTCAAGAAAAGCAAACACTCAAACCAAAAGTTGGCCTCTGCTATAGGTCCCAAAGGTTGTTAGCATGGTTGTTAGCACAACGGAGGAAAGAAATCATAGAGGTAATTCTCTTTATTAGTCTTTGGCCCTCATTGCAAATTGATTCTAGATACATCTGTTCATTGAATGAAGAAAATAATGTATTTTGAGTGGTTTAGAAGCTGTTATTAGGCTTCAGTAAAATATATCAAGACACTGCTAATTTTTTATCTTTGACAGGACTACAGAGTTCTGATATTCAAAAAATAAATGTTTTGGACCTCTCTTTGTTGCTTCGAGGGCTAAGGATGAGAGTTGAAATCTTTTGTTTAATAAAACCAAATATTACTGCAGTATGTAATTATTTTATTCAAGCTAAATGATCATTTTAAACCTTGCTGAGTACTTTGACATGCTCGAGGCATTATTTCTAGTTTGTGTGGAGGAAGCACGTTGTCTTTTGTTTAGTTACAATGCAGACACAGACAGAGGGTGGTGGCTGTGGGGTTGCAGCCAGTGATGGGTAATTCATGCAGTGCAGCTAAAGCCCCACTCTCACTTGAGTAACAGCTCTCAGACACACTGGCATGAACTTAGGGATCTGTCCAAAGGTTTTGGAGAAACAAAGCAGAACGAGTAACAGAAGTCTGGGGTGGTGTAATAAACCCTCGTGTAAACACAACTTTCCCACAGCTGCAGCTGAGCGCAGTCAGTCCGAGCCAGTTCAGGTGTTTCTGCCTGTGTCCATGTCCTGTCATCTGGGTGACTCAAGCTACCTCTGGAACAAAGCTCCAGGACAGAAGCATCACCTAAGCAGGCTGACGAAAGCACCGGGTTATTGGCAGGGCTGAGGTGTCTCAGATGCCGTCAGTGCCGGGAAACAACCCCCGCTTCTCTGCATCAGTCAGGACAGCGTGACTGGAGGCCTCAGCCTGAAGTGGCTGATGGACATGTTGTTTCCTTCCTTTTAATTAAAGATGTTTTAAGAGACCATGGCAATGGAATTAATACTTATGCAATCACTAGATTTAATTTATACAAAGAGCCTCTCTGTCGGGAAAAATGTGGCAAATAAAATAGCAACAATAAGAGGGCTTTTGACTGCAAGGTATGATAGATCTGGATTACAGGCTTCAAACAAGAAACAACTGGGAGCTTTTCTTTCTTGTTTTGAGAAATATCCTCAGGAACTGTACAGATTGGTGTGAAAACTAGGAAATGGACTTCATTGACGAATAACAAGAGTCCCAAGATATCTCCAGGTCTGCCTAGGGAAAACTTCTTGCAGATTCTTGTATTCAAAGCAGAAGGCAGTCAAAAGGAAAGGAAGGAGCACAGTGCTGGAAACTGCACTCTAATTATGAAGATTTTTCCAAAGGGACCTCGCTCGATGAGCCATGTCTGAGCCAGGGAAGAGAGGAGACAGATTGCTTCATACTTCACCTGTCAGGAGCCAGCCAATATCCCACGGATAAGACCAGGGAAGCTTCAAGCAGCCAACAGTAGCTCTCCAGGGCTTAGCCAGACAAGCCAAAATAGCAGGGACTGGCCCTGATCCAATAATTAGGTGTTACAGAGAATAGTAGCGACATTATGCACATGGTTTCCCAGTCCTCCCCTACCCCACATTTCTGAGGTCCAGATCTGACCTGATGTGACCTCAAGCAAAGTCCATCCTGGCCAGGTCTCAGCTCTGTCCACTGCATGAAATCAGCCCAGCTTTCAATTCCCTATGTAGTCAATAAGTGTAAGAGCAGCAGCTTGGGGTGTTATGGCAATTCTCTTTTTCTAAGGTAGGTGGGAAGGAAGGAAGAGAGGAGGAAGGGAAGGGACACAACTCAGAGATACCTTTGCTTGGGCACCAGCGGGTATGAGCCAGAAGGTACCCTGTTTGCTGGTGCTGAAATGCCACATTCTGAAACCTATTGCACAGCAAATGGCATCAGCACGGGAAACTCCAGCAAACAGGTCTCTGATGCTTCCTCTGAACTTTCATTTGCTGTAGTGGACAGCATCACAGAGAAAAACAGAATCAGCTAAAGCTATTTTCTTGACTTCCTTCCAACTACGCTAACCTTAATGCTGAGTCACGTGTTAGTGTTTCTTTAAGCAGAATGGCACCAAAGTAACCTTCTGTTCCCTGCTGCCACAGCAGAGTGCTTCCAGAGGCCAGATTTAAACCTTTTATTCCCAGGACAATTATCTGAGGATGGTTTCAGTGGCAGTGTGGAAACAGAGAGCTGATACTGCCCTCCATGAAACAGAGACCAGAGTCAGTCCCACTTTAGACCTCAATGCTTAGAAGGTACCGTCAGCCCAACACAGCTTGGTGTTATTTTCTTGCTGTGCAGGTTGACTTCAGCTGTTTGACATTTAAGCTGTATTTTGTAGCATTTATCCAAATCCAAGCACATTTGCATTTACGCATCCAACTATTTTCCCACTGAAAACACTGCCTTTGAGCCTGCTATATTTACCAAAATCCAAGATAACACTGCATCTAGCACAGGCTTATAAATTATCTAGGATTATTTGAAAAAAACCCCTTAAATCTGTTTCTACTACAAACCAAAGCACACAACATCAACAAGTGTAGCAAAAAAAAAGAAATCCCAGAGGGAGTTACTGCAGCAAATAGTCCTGATTTCTCCAGTACTCCAGTGGAGAGCTCTTTACTCTGAAACCTAACATGATGTGTTCCTAGAAAGGTGCTCTTTCATAATAGTGTAAGCTATCCTGTGTCTATGAGGTCAACTTGAAAAAAACCCAGTTTTTTTTTTAAAAAAAGAAACCCTGGAAACAAATTTACTTTTTCTTTTTTATAACCTGAATGTTTTCTGTAGTTTTGATCAGTATAGTTAGTTAGTTAGTTAGTTTGCAAGTAATCTAGATATCTACACAAATATCTTTGCAGCAAAATTGAAACCACTGTATTTTTTGGAAATGGAATTTACATTTGTACAAAAATACTTTTATTCATACATGAAAAAACAAAAAAGCAAATGTATCATGGTAATAAGTCAGAAAAAATGGATTTACATTGTTCAACTTAATCACAAAAGAAGCTACAGAGTTAGTACAGATCTCATGTAAAAGCTCTTTGAGTCATGAGATTCCTAATGACTTTGGTAAGAATAGCAGACACCTCAAACACAATGAATTTTAGAAAATTCCCAGGTGACACCAGAGCAGTACCTTCTGCACTGGCTTTCAGCAAAGTGGAAGCATTTCAGCTCTACTGGCACAGAGAGAGAGTGCACTGCACTTTAAGTATGAATACCATTTCTGAACACCTCCGTTTCCTTCAGACACGTAGGTGCTTTTTATGTGAGGATGCTGCACATCTTGCAGGCTGGGGTAAGATAGTTTCATGTCCTGGTGAGCATTTCAGCTCTCCACAAATTCCCCCACTGGTGCCAGCACAGCCACACGCACGGGCATGGTAGCCAAATGGCAGGTGTCTCAGCCTGGTGATTTTCATGTTGCAGATCTGAAACAAAGTTGCAAATGCATAGTCATAATATTTTTCAGTTGCAAAGAGGTATTTGGAGACTGGGGATCAACAGCTCCCTGTATCCCACATTTATAATGTATAAAAATGTCGCTCCTGTTTCACCAGCAATGTGCAGAAAATGCTTGTTTTTGTAACCCATCTGAAAATGATTGCTTTAGTATTCAAGGAATAGTTACCCTTAAAACGCACAGCTTAGCCAATATTAGGTTAAGATCCACATTATATTATTCTTAGAGCATGAGGCACCATATTTGTATAGCTTAATAGGAGCTGCTTTTAGATACTAAATACTTCTTGCTCTCTGTCTCTTTTTCTTTCCAAACAGATTTCTTATTGAGAAGGGGGGGCAAAGTGTGCAGGGCCTGACTGGCATGTGCCAAGAGCAAACTGTTCATTGCCATAGAAGGAAGGAGACAGGCAAAAACAAAAACAAAAACAAAAAAGACAAAGCAACATGAATGAGAAGCAGGAAACAGAAAAACAAAGGAGTACTGGAAAATAAGACTGGCCAGCACCTCACATTCCCTTATCTTTGCAACAAGCAGTTCATAAATACATGTATGCTCTTCACACAAACAAGGAGGGACCCAAAATAGAGATGCAGTAAACAGGAGAAACAACATCCCACTCACAATACTCTTGGGGACAGCTGCCACAAGAGCAGTTCCCAGTGACTTCAGGGGCATTTGTTTGTGCACAGCTGATGTTCCAGAAGGAGAAATGTGGCAGGCAGAAAGTGTCAGTCATAACTTCTCCAATTATGCAGCAAAAATATCCATCTGAGAATATGCCAGGCTCCCTAAGAGCTCCCCCCTCACTCGCCTCATTCTTGTAATATCCAGCAACATCACTCACGCCCTGTTGGGCTGCCCCTGGGGCAGGAGACCTCAGAAACAGGCCTGCTTCCAAAACAGCTGCTTTTGGTACACATTGCAGCTCTTTTAAAGGAAGATTCTCTAATTCTGCTGCCACAGGAAAGGAATAATGTGAGACATCTCCACTTGACCTGATGAACCAGTTTTGTTGGGATGCTGGGACTGGTACCAGCTCTTCATTCCCTCTACTGTTTCTGGCCACAGGCAAAGGCCACATCATTAAAAGTGCTGCTCCTTAAATTTCTTTTCACTTCGGTTCCCTTTTTCAAAACCTAGCTTCTCTGTTTTGCTCGCTTACCAAAAATAAAAGCAAGTGAAGCAAAAGTCAGTGCTAATGCCCCTCCTGCTACCCATGCCTCGTCTGACTTACATTACTTGCAGGGAGATAAAAGCCCCACACTGTGGCTGGTAGTTTTGACTCCAGCAGACTCAGGGGAAAAACAATATTGGCCTAAGAATGAGATCAGCCATTCTATTCCGTGGTCTAATACAAAAAAAATGTAAAATGTAAATAGTTTTATATAATTGTTCTTGTTTGTTTTAAATAATGATAAACAAATTTTTCTGCTTTTCTTTTTCTATTTTTCTTTTCNCTCTTCTCCTTCCCACTTCCATTTTTCTTTTGCTCCTTTGTATTTTTCTTTTCCATTAAAAAAAAAAAAAATAGGATAATATTCCTGACATGGAATATTCCCTTTCTGCAGAACCAGGAACACCCTGATTATTTTGCCCAACTTCAAGGCTTTATGGAGGAATCCCACAGACAGGATTCTTCTGGAAGAAAGGTTGATGCTGCTCCACAGTTCAGCACAGGACAGGAGTGAGGGTCCACTTGTGGTATACTGACCTGTGGTATTCAGCAGCAAGAAGGTGCTGGATGGGCTTGTGAGAGGGGAGAGGGGTAGGTGAATTCCTTGGTGATGTATTCAGAGTGCAAAAAACCTCCTTGTTGCAGAGGCAGTAATGTAATTGAAGCCCAGCTCACTTATTCACCTTAGGCTTTGCCTGCAGGTGTGCTATTTCACTGGCAAAATATTGTATTTCTCTGTATTTCCCCACACATGCGGGAAAGTGTTTACACCCTCTCCTCCTGGGAAAAGATTCAGCCTTGAAAATGAGTCAGTACTTGAGGAGTCTTGGTCTTTTCCGGAGCCTCTCACAGAGGGCAGACGCTTCTATGCTTTCAGTAACATTGACACTCCTTCCAGGTTTCTGCAGGATCCTGTTTGTGTTAAGTGGGTCTTCCAGTGATAAATGAATCATATTGCTCTGAACTGAAAGAAGTTGGCCTTTCTTCTGTGCAGCTCCTGAAAAAGTGCCAAAGAACCTCATTGCTCCACTTTACATAGCTTGACTATATTTAGTATGTGCTATACCACAAACTCTAATATAGCCTGTGAATCTTGCCCTTTGTTCAAGAGATGCAGACTGCTGTCTCAGTCAGGGTCACCTCAACACGTCTTCACATCTCCTGGATTTCCACTTCATCTCTTTCTTCCTAAACCTTCAATACAGTGTTTGGCATAACCTCAACGTCACCAGTTCATGCACTGTTTGGAATACAGGAGAAAACTCTAGTAAGACTTTTTTATTAAAAAGCATATTAAGAATCATCTTGGCAGTCTTCTTCCCCACAGTTTTTTTCTGTTTATTCAGAGGAGATAAGTGAGCTGTTAAGATGTGAATTAGTTTCTTCATTGAACTGGGATAGTTTTTGAGGGCAATCACTACTTGCTGGTTTACCACTTGCTGCTTTGTGGTGTTTCATAATAAAGAGATCTAATTTTTGGAAAAATGAAGCAAAAAAGGTGCTTGAAAACATGAAAACTGGGAGATTTTTCAGCATAATTCTTTTGTTTTTTCAATTACATTACATTTATTGGTGAAAACTGAATTATTTTGTGAGAATGTGTTCAGACTCCTATGGAACTCCAGGGGAAAGCAGGCAATTTTTCTGTCTATTTAGACATCTGAACTTGACATATTTCTTGCTCCATTTTGGAAAAGTCACAGTGGTCATTGTGCTACTAAGCACTGACACATTCTCTTGTCTTTAGCTGGATGGTCCCAGAGCCCAGTGATCCCAAATTAACAAACTATCATTTCAATGGTCTTGTAGATGAGGTCTGGGAATTCACAGTTTATTATGCTTTAGTCTTTAGAAGCTTTGAATGTTTAAAAAGATGGAAGTTATTGTGATTTCTGTAATCAGGAAATTTTCAAAAGGCAGTTCAGTCATGCTTTGCATGACCTTGAGTAGGACTGTTCATAGAATATAGAGTGGGTTTGGATTAGAAGGAACCTTAAAGATCATCTAGTTCCAATTCCTGCACCACAAGCAGGGACACTTTCCCCTAGACCAGGGTGCTCAGTGTCCCTTCCAGCCTGGCACTCATCACTTCCAGGGATGAGGCATCCACAGCCTCTCTAGGCAATCTGTTCCACTGCCTCATCACGTTTTCAGTACAGAATTTCCTTTTAATATCCAACCTTAATCTACCCTCTTTCACTTTAAAGCCAACCCTCCTTGTGCTATCACTACAAGCCCTTGTAAAAAGTCCCTTTTCTGCTTTTCTGTAAGCCTTTATGAACCTTTTAGGTACTGGAAGGCTGCTCTGAGGTCACCCTGAAGTCTTCTGTTGTCCAGGCTGAACAACCCCAACTTTCCCATCCTCTTCTCACAGAAGTGCTCCAGCTTTCTGATCTTCTTGGCCTTCCTCTGCCCTTGTGCCAACAGGTCCTTCCTTGTGGATGGATGCAGTGCTACAGGAGGGGTCTCACACGGGCAGAGAAGAGGGGGAGAACCCTGCTGCCCACACTGTTCTGGATGCAGCTCAGGATGCAGTGCTACAGGAGGGGTCTCACATGGGCAGAGAAGAGGGGGAGAACCCTGCTGCCCACACTGTTCTGGATGCAGCTCAGGATGCAGCTGGCCCCCTGGGCTGTGGGTGCAGGTTGCCAGGTCGTGCCCAGCCTCTCATCCACAAGCAGGAAGTCAGATTTGCTGCTGGAGTCTGAAATGTCCTTCCATGCTAGAAAGGTGGAGTCCTGACTGACTCAGTTTGAAACCTCATGCTAACTTGCAGATTCCAAGACCAAGCAATAGAGGTTCGTGGGTTACAATCTACATTTTTCAAAACTCATCTCTAAGGTATTTCTTTTAAACATTCCATTTAAGAAAAACAGATCTTCAGAGAACATTTGAAGACTGAGGAAAATTCCTTATACCTATAGAAACTTTGAACTCTTATATTCAATTAAAATGATAAGCTGAGGCACATGACTTCAAAAGGCGTAATATGTAACTTTTTAAGGTCATATATTAGCTATGAGCAAGAGAAGGTCTGGAAGGGTGGACCATATGGTACAATAATTTGGGATCCAACTTGCTGGTTTTTATATAAGAGGGGAAAGCTAGTTAAGCACAATTTAGCACATTTTACAGTTTTTACTGTTTGTATGTGGAATTTATGAAAGATCTTCCCAGAAATGGGTTTATAGACAGAGATTCCCAAAGTGGCACATTTGGAAAACACCTTGTAAATAATTACTGTGACAAAATTAGAAGCTCTGCTAAGAAACTTAACAGCATATTTCAGCAGCTGGCAGTGTCTTTTGATATATTGGAAGTTTAAAACCTCAAAATTATGCTCACAGTGGGAAGTCGATCCTTTCCAGTTGCTCCCAACTTCTCTCTCTGAAGCATTACCATTAAAAGGGCTGTGGTGGTTTCAGCACATCTGCGCTTATGATTTTAACACCAAAATCCCTCTATTCAAATTTTATCTTTAGTAGCTGAGGAAATGCACAAATAGAAGCAGATGTCTTACGTGAAAAAATATTACCAGAAACTTAGGAACCAGTCCAGCTTCTTTGGGAATCCATGTTTTCTCTGTCGAGTTTGGATGGTCCTGCTTTTTGCAAAATACTATTAAAGGGAAATTGTGCTTGCTTTTGAACCAGAAAATGTTAGCGCACTTGGAGCCAATGCAAAAATGATGCTGCATTCAGGAGACACACACTCCTCTTTTAGAAAGTGAGATCTTTGTCTCTGGAGAGAAGGCAGTGTCGGGTTGCTGCTGTCTGGGAGAAGGACAGCTTAGACCTGCCAAAGATCCAACCCTTTGGGTCGCTCAGGAATTT
This sequence comes from Daphoenositta chrysoptera, assembly GCA_013397915.1. Classification (NCBI taxonomy): domain Eukaryota; kingdom Metazoa; phylum Chordata; class Aves; order Passeriformes; genus Daphoenositta; species Daphoenositta chrysoptera. The sequence goes on from VZRO01002734.1 coordinate 372,346, forward strand.
CAATGCTGGGTTTGGGACAAAGCCATGCTCATTTTTTGGCTTGTAGCAGAGCCCACATGATGCATGAAACTACTGAAGATGAAGAAGATAAAATGGAAAAGGCAAGGCCATTTAAGAGCGTACAAGTAAGTGTTCTTGTAATCATCAAATAACTGTAAAATGTTAGAAGTTCCAGAAGTTGATAGGAAGATATTAAAGATGGCACTGTTCAAAGAATGACATATGTTTTCCAAAATTTTATTCTGTTCCTTGGTCTGTATGGAGCTGGGCATGCATCCTTCCTCCCACTCTGTCTCGCCTCTTTCTTAATTTCCTCACTGTATGTTAAAAACATTAAAAAGTTAGGAATTCCTGAACATCACAGGAGAATGAAGTAATGGCAAAGCTCTTTCTGTGGCCTTCTATTTCTATATACAACCATGCCATCATAGTGAGACATGAGTTATTCTGATTTACAATCTTATTCTCACTAATCAGAATGAGTCGCTTATAGATGTGTTTGAAAAGTGATGTTGAGCCTCTCTGTACACACAGGGCAGTGACCCAAGAAGGAAACTCAGTTTTCCAAAAACCCTTATATCAATGAGAAAATAGAAAGGGAAGAACTCTACAGAATAGAGATTGGCGGATCACTATCTTTGTGTATTGACTGTATTTGATAGGAATATTCATTTATTTTCAACTATTTGGGCAGGGATTTCTTTTTGTTCATGTATTACCATGCTTATGTAGATTGCCAGCCTTATCTTACATTTCTTGTTCAATTGCCTGTATAAAGAGCTTTGTACAAAGCCCTGGTGAACTTCCTAACCTCCTTTATTCACAACAATGAGATGCTTTGAGATATTAAAGAAAATTCCATTTTTTTTAGTGCTAATCATAATAAAATGCAGATGTTTGATATTCCCCATTTTTATCAGTGACTCCATTTCACAAAGTTAGATCCAGCAGTAGAGCTGTTACAAGTATAAATGTACTCCTAAGGGCAATCCATTCCAAGTGCATTTGGTCTGAAAAAAAAGTGTTTGTTTCCAGTTTGCTCACAAAAAAGCACACAGTTGAAAAACTGTTCATATTTGTGTTGTATGATCATTTGACCTTTCCCACCCGTCCTTAACTAGAGTATCGTTTTTAAATAAAAAACATTTTTGCCTCATGTTACTAATTCCAGATGCTGTGAATAAAACAATAACGTATCAGCCCCTCAGAAATAGAGAGCTCACTCTTTATAGTCCTGAGAACAAAATATTTGGCGTTAATTGACCTTGATGAAAATGGTTAAGTGCTTAGCTTACAGTCAAGTTAAATGGCAGTGAAGTTAAATGACAGTTAGGCCCCTGATACTATTCCTATAAATCTGCTGATGGTTTGGCAACTGGCAGGAAGAGGAACTGGATCAGATTGGTCTGGTAAAGCACTTTCCTTTATAGAAAAAATTAAACATCATTAAAAAACGATTATCATAGCAATTTGGTTCTAAAGAGGGAGGACTCAAACATATTCCTGTACATCGACTCTGTCACGGCAATGTCCCTGTGTGTGCTACTTGTCTGTGGCAATGCACAGGAATTTATACGAGCTTGGCATTCTTTCACTAAGGCTGAGCTAATTGCAATTACTTCGCCTCTGCCTGGGGCAGGGAGCATCCACATGCACAGTTACCCCAGCTCAGCCAGCAAACAGCAGCTTTCTGACGAGTGCCTGTGAAATCTGACTGCTGATGGATGCTTTTTCGATGCAGAGCCACAACTGAACCAAAGTGTCTTTCCATTAGGAGAGTTTACTTCTGAATCGACCACTGTAAAGAGAACACAACATGTGGCATACGAGCCTGATGAGACCTGAACTATAAAATACCTTATAACCAGGTTACAGTGATGGCTTTGACTTGGGCTGCACTGTCCTTATATTAAATTATTTCCTTTTGTCATGTAGATTTTACTTATGAACCAAAATACCCCAAACCCAATCCACTTTTGCTTTAAACAAATTATCTGGCAGAGCTCATTTGAGCTTGACATGCATGACAGCAGTTAAGGCACACTAGTGACAGGTAAAAAAACCCAACTGAGTTAGTATCAAGATATTCCTGATCTTCCTACAATGATTCTGTCTGGAGATGGGCTGAGCAGGAGCTTAGATGTCCCTTGTAATCCTCAGCAAGTCCTTGGAGCAGTCTTGTTCCCTGGGCCTGCTGCTGGAGCGCTGCGGGCGCAGATCTCTCCTGGTCCCCGCTGCCGGCGCGGCTCCTGCGGCGCCCCGAGCGCTCGGAGGCACCGCCGCTCCCCGGGACTCGGCACCGCCGCCGGGAACGGCACCCCGAGCGGCACCGCCCCAAAATCGCGGCGCTGCAGTCCCTGGGAAACGCGAGCCTCACGCTCCCAACACAAAATTACAATTTTCGGAGCGACGAGCGAAACTGCCACTGTCACATGTATGCATTTAAGAGGCTTTCAGGTCATAGGACAGATACACAGTGGCACGGCGTGTTAGTGAAGACAGCAGCTGAGTAATCTCATAACAAATCTATTGCAGATAAAACATAAATCAAAGTGACTTGTTATGTAAACCTGGGATTTTTCTTGCTTGTTGCTGGCCTGCCGTTACCCAGCTACTGCCTGGTGAGAGAAACAATCACAGGTGAGAGTGGTTTCTTCCAGCACATTAATTTATTATGAATATAATAAATACCAGTCTTCATTTAGATTCTGGGAAGTTGGTACTCTAATTGAAAGCTCATGATATTTTCCTATCACCCACACCTAGATACACATGATCCAACCCAAACATGCATAATGTTTTGGTGAGTTACTTGTCTTAAAACGGGTTCCTTTTAGCACACATCTGGTGGTGCTTTTCCTTTACATCTACCATACGAAAGATTATGCATCCTTGCTCTGGAAGGCAACCACATTTTTTTTCCTTAACGTCTTTTTTTCTTGCCACAATGGCTGGGGTTAGAGAGCTGCAACACATACACAGGAGGAATTTTGGGTTTTTTGATGTTTAATCGATACCTTAATTTGGGGTTTGCATAGGATTTGTTTTCTCTGTCGATTTTCCATAGTATCTTGCACTTGTGGTATCGGTAATCTTGCCAATATTAGAAATGTCTGGTACTGAAAATGTTGAAAAGTTGGAACTAAAAACAAAAGGTCTACGGAAAGATAAATACACCCAAAGGCATACAGAACTCTTCATATAATTTTCATATCTCAAAATTCAAATCAACATGAATCCAGGTATTTTTCAGCATGAGGTGCAACTAAAAGTAGGAATACTCATACTGAGTTTTTATAGTAACAAGAAATTTGTTCCAATATTACATTACTATCTCAAACGTTGGCCAAGCTTACTGCACTACATGCTGTTAGCTGTAGATTTTCACTAGATTTTTTTTTCTCTCTCCTTTTTTTTCTGCTTTATTTCAGAGTCTCTTTAAATTCAAGACCCTGGTTTCCCTCCGTTCAGCTAAGTTAGAAAATCTAGTGCAGCCTTTCATCTGTTACTGGTATACAAAATGTCCTAAAATATATATTACACATCAGACCTATGTAAAAATGACCTCATGTTCATGAACTTAATGTGCTTGAATTTTTCATTAAAATTCTGTTTGCTAAGAAGTAGATCTCTTCAAGTTGCTTCCTAGACCAAACTTTGGTGGGGGGAAAGACCATATTGCGTTGAATGGAATTTGTAACTGCAGAATTCTCACTTTGAAAGGCATTCTGTAAAATGTGTGGCACTTCCACAGAGAAAGAAACCCAAGAATACACTCTGTGATCTTCACAAATTATTTTCTTTTTGTAAGATAGAAAGTGAGAAGCCATGTATTGTCAGGCACTTGAGAAGTGTTGTAACAACTTGGTAATGCAAGCCCCAGAGTGCTTTAATACAGTTATAAAATGGACCTGCATATCTATAAAAGGAATAAGTAAAAAGGATAAAACCTCATTGAATAATCTCCAAGTCTGCATCACAATGAGCTTATGTCATTCATTATAATTATGAAGCCATAATCAAAGAATAATGATTCACCACTAAGCCATCAGAGTTCTTGAGATTAGAGGGCAGTTAGCAAGTGAATAAAGGATAAAGGAATTTAGGAACTGCCCCAGAAGAAAAAAAAAATCCTCCTTCTTATCTAGTGTTTTGGATCATCGACTGTATAGCACATAGTACTTCAAAATCTCACCTACACATGCTGAGAATTAAAAAATTAATATAACACTAAGCAATTTTATTATGACTCAGGAAGTTTTACAGCTGAGTAAAACACTGGTCATTCTTATTTTACAAAATAAATGCTACTTTTTTCAGCAGCAGAAGTCTTTTATCCCAGACAACATTGCATGGTTGAGCACTTTGCATGAAAGTTTATGACCTGTTCTGTTCAACTTGGACTTCATCATTGGTATACTATCTCTGAATCTTCTCATCCCTTTTTAGAATAAATACTGTGTCTGAAAAATCTCCCTGGTGTATACTTACTGTTATCTCTCAGACCTTTCTCAAGGCTTTCTACGGCTTTTTTTTTTCCTTGAGAAAAACTCTTTCCATTTATTTCGAGTGAATGACTATTTCCCACTCCACTCATGAAATCTGTTTGATGTATTTGAGGCACACACAAGTCCCTGACACTGCATTGTTGAAATCCCCTTGCTGCCTGTTTAGTTTAATTGCTAATAACTCCTGTAATGCATGAAATAAAATTTTCACTAGTTTTAAAGAAGTCATAAACAGTTTGAAGTGCAACTTGAGATATTTGGTGCCAAAGTCCTTCTCTAGACACCTTAATCACAACTGGTTGAAATGTTGAACTTAATTGAAACTGAAACCAATGCAGGCTTTTCAAAGTAGAAAAATCACTGCAGTAATGGCTGTGGACAATTAGCATAAAAACGTGTGTTCTCTCTTGCCAAATGACACATTTGCTTCTGTGCAGTAATATGATTGCTTGACTTCACAATAAGATTTATTAGCTACTTTTCTGCAATGGCACATCTACCATTATGAGGAAGTACTGAAATATGAGTCTGCTTTCAGGGAACTAAAGGTCTTATATGATCAGTCACTTAGGCAGAAGTAGAGGGAAGAATTTCAAGATCCTTCTCCTCTTTCATTAGAGCTACTAAACTGAAAATACTGGTCACTGATCTGGGAATCCACCACCTCTTACTTTAGTGTTTCTAATGGTGTTCTTCTCGAAGAGGACAATTAAAGCCTCAAAAATCGCTGGACAAAATTCACATTTGTCCAGTCTCATGATCTGTTTACAGAAGAGACAGCTGTCTGTTGAAATTTTATTTTTACTCTGTGAGAAGCCATCAAGCCAGACCTGATGTCACTGTAAATCTTTCTGGGTGGGTGGTCATCTTTTTCTTCTGCTTAGTGCAGTGTCTGGTGTGTGGGAGGCTATGGCTCTTAAGTGCTGTCATTACACCGAGACACTTAAGCTGTGAGAAAAAGGTAAAGCGTTTTGGTAGGAATGCTGCTGATGTGGAGGGAAATTAAGTGATATGAGTGGTTCCACAACAGGATAGGACTTAAACAAGAAGGCAACCCCTGTTTTCTGACCAGTCCTCTGGGCACTGGAAAGAAGTTGGTGTCATGCAGCTGCTGGGGCTGTGGTTCCACGTGCCTCAGGTGGAAGGAGTGAAATGGAAGACACAGGGGCAGAGTAATTCTGGTGTAGTTGTAGCTGTGCTGAATTTGTATGCTAGGAAGCACGTGTAGCCCCCCACCCCCACATAAGCAGACTTCTGGCATTTTTTATAGCACAGTCTATAAATAAGAGGGGTGAAAGAGATTTACTTATTTTTCTGTATGTCTGGGAACATACTAAAATATGGTGATAATGGAGATAAAATATGTGATAATTCTGATCATTACCCAAAATTTCCCAGTTGTCTTGAGAAAGGGAAGGCTGCTACTCCCTGTGTTACCAGCAGCAGTACCTTCTAACCAATATGACAGCCATGAGCAGAAGATGAAAGGAAAATATATTAAGAAATCAAGAGCTGACTTCAGGAGGTAAAATAATGAGTCAACCATATGAGAAATTAAGGTCATGAAATGCTTGCCTGCATCTTACTCAGGGAGCTGCCTAGAAGGTTAGCAGTGAAACCTGAAACTGTATGAAACTGACTCGGTTTTATACCGCATTGCAACCCTGAAAATCACAGCAGATTTCCCAAAACAGGCCACAGAGAGCCTGCAGGAGAGCTGTGTGGTGCCATGAGTGTCTCAGCCAGCAGAGACCACAGCTGTGAGTCCAAGGGAGCTGTGTCTGCACGGCCCGAGCCAGCCCTGCTGAGGGACCACGGCGCTGCGTGCTGCTGTCCAAACCAGGCATCAAAGAGCAGCGCAACAGGCAAAAACACAGCGCAGGGAAGTGCTTGCACAAGCTGGGGTCTGAGGCAATAGGACAACCTCAATAGTTTTTTTGCTCATGGGGTCCTACAACAGCATCTTCCAGTAACCTGCATCTGCTTTCTGGCACAGCTTTTTGGCAGAGTGTGTTTCCCTTTCTATTAATGAGGGATTTCTTGCTGCTGAGGCCGAAAGGCCCTACCTTTGCTGAGACATTGATAGATGAAATAAAGTGGAAGAGAAAGCCTTTTCTCTTCCATGGTCAGTACAATCCTTGAAACTTTTCATTGTCATCGTCAACACCATGTCTGTTAACTTCCTCAAAAGCCTTTATTATATCTCAACAAACTCTGAAAAGATGGAGAAGGAAGAGTTAATTTTCCATATGTTGGTAATTTCCAGCAAAGTTGTGTAACTCTAAAGCTGTTTAGACTGTGCTTGGCAGGAAATCAGGCACTTTAATTTGGGAAAAAAAATAATTCATCCTAAAATAAGTAATCTGAAATAGGTCAAGTGGATCATGGGGTAGAAGAAGTTGTTTTGTTCAGTTGACTACAGAAGGTTGCTCCCTCCCCAATCCAAGAGGTGTTTGCAAATGAGACCCACCTACTCTCACTCCCTCCAGATGCATCTGTATTAGAAGTGTAGGGAAACCTAAACTGTCTCCATGCAAACCATGTTTGATTTGAAATAGTATAGATATTATCTCATGTTTCTGTGCCTGTTCTTTAAAGGTTAGGTAATATCATCCCAATCTTCTACTACGCCCCAATTTATTTGGCAGGACACAGAAGTGCACAGATTGACTTTTTTGCAGGTGTACATAAACTGGGATTTCATACTACTTGGGGAAAATTTACCAGCACAGGTTGGAAGTAGCTTGAGAAATCTCTGCCAAGCACTTCACACATAAGACACAGACCTAAATAACCTCCTACTCCCTTCATTAACTGCCCCTTCTCTGTAGATAAGTTAGAGGAACATATCAAACGACTTTTGATTCTCCTGAACCACTTTTTCTGGTCAGGTGTTACTACCCTTCCAACTGAGCTCAGGAGTTTGTCAGTGGTAGATTTCAGGCTTCTCACAGATGTCATCTCTTTTTTCAAAAAGCAGAGGACTTTTCTGAGCTTTCCTTGACATAAGTGATGTTATTTTGCTTTTTATTTCTAAGCAGATTACTTTCTTTTGGTCTCTTCTTATGTTGCAATAGGTAATTTCTTCATAATTAATGTATGAAGGACCTGGTGGCAGTCATTCCAGAAGGCCCTGGTGAACAAACCATAGAATCTTATCATATGCAGATTTGGACTTTTTTTTCCGCAGATTTGGACTTTTTTAATATTGGTCAGCTTATCCACTTCATTTTATACCTGTGCTAGTAGTGTGGAAAAATGAAGTCTCAGAGCTCAGTATTTAGTTAGTCTCTTGCTGGGCTCATCACCAGGACGGTCATGTAGGAAAAAGACTTCCTGCCCCATTACCTTCAGCCACTTGCTCTCCAAAGAGCTCAGCCCCACAGTCTGATGATGTGCTGGCTCCAAGAAAATGGGTTCTTCTTTCCAGGCACATCCCAGGGAGTGGCTTTACCCCTAGAGGGGCTGCTGCATCTCTCCAGCTTTTGCTGCTTTCCTGGAGAAAGAGAGCTTAGTAACTTGGCTGAGGTGTGTAAGGGACAGGCTACACCTTGCCCCAACAGACCTCCCACGCTGCCTGTAGGTGGGATGTGTGTTGCCTCTTTCAGATGTTTACCTTCTGAAAAGGGGTCCATAAAATATGAGATCTATTTTTTTCTTTTCCTTCTTGGATATGATATTATTGCTTATTTTTTAACTTACGATACTGAATATTCTTTCATAATCTTTTATTACCTCAGTATCAGTTCACAAAAAGAAAGCTTTTAATGTACTCATGTGAAGGTGTGCATGTCTTAAAATAGTATATTCATGTGTAGATCAGGTATTTTCTGAAGAATAACATCTAAGACCTGAGTTATCAGTACAGGCACTTAGATTACTTTCTAAAGAAATTGAACATATGGTATGCTATAGTGTTCTATATAGTATTCAGGAAATAGTCACTTCCTGATGGTTCAAATTGTTTAATGCCAACATTAAAGAGAATCTGTTAAAACAACCCCTTTTATTCCCTATTTTAAGAAAGAAAGTTTAATACATCTTGAAATCTTTCATCCTTTCTCAATCTGTAATGTCTTTAATGTGACTTCAACAAGAGTTCAGAACCTGATTCCCAGTACCAACCTCAGCATTTATAGTTCTGCAAATCACAGATGGGAAATACAAGTGCCTGCCAATAGCACTCATCTCTTAAACTCTTCACCTTCTAACACCAGGGAGAAGCAGCATTTCAGATTATGCACACCACTGAGTTTCCCTTCTGTCATTAGAACAGAAGGTTTCTGCAACACCTGCTGACCAATACCCAAGTGCTGCTTACACATTGACCACTCTTACACATACGAATTTCTGTAACAGTTCATGTAAAGAAGAAGAAGGCGTGATCACACTCCCTGTTGGTAACCAACTGATTAGAAACGAATTTTTTTTTTCAGTAACAACTCATCTTCTTGGTAGTTTTGTGTCAAATATTTGGTGTTCAGTTGCAGAAGGTCCTTATTGCCATGGCCTTCCCTGGTGCCTTCATGTTCCCTCTTTTTCAGACCCAAATCATTATGAAAAGCATTTTGAACAATTTTTTGGCTGTAAGTTTAGCCACTAAAATATCCCCCACACAAAAGTTTTTCAGAGTTCTGTCCTTTGTTCACATGTACAGCTGAGAAGAAGGCTTTGATTCCAGAATGGAGAAGCATGAGATTATATGATGTTTATAGAGCACAATGGCATAAAACGTAGGAAATAATCTAGTTATTTCCTTTACTAAGTACAAAACATTGTATTTGTTAGTCATTTAATTATGATTTCAGAAATGAATTTTTAATGATGGAGGGAGGACAACATTAGTTAGTAATTAGGGAAATGAGAAACCTGTATTTATTCAAATAAGCCCAGCCCTTCTGTTTCCTGGATGAAAAAACATTATGGAAATATGATTTCATAAAGCATGCTAATATATTTTGGAAATGTGGGAAAGAATTGTCCAAACAAACATGAAAAAAAAAATTGGCATTTCAGTGGGGCTACATTATTCCATTTAGAGAAATTCTGCATCCTGAAAAAACACCTATAATTTCAATTTTGACCATGACTCACTAGAATACACGCTTTCTTTTTTACCTGTAAACATGTTAAACAACACACAGACAATGAAACAAATGGAATATAACACGAAAGTGAACATCTCTTTGAATTCAATTTTTTTAACTGTTTGCTAAAGCTATATATTTTCTCACAAACTAAACAATGCATTAGAATGGTGTAATTTCACTTCAGAGAGCTTACAGTTAATATCTTAAACAGAATATAGGCTATTGAATTTTAAATACTTTCTTAAACCAGATCTTTTCAGTTAAATGTCATTTGCATTGTTTTCCTTTATGACACTGTTATTAATTATACTACTGCAACTATATTTTTATCTGATCCTAGTACCTAATGCTCACAAGAAGCATTTTATTTCTGTTTAATTCCTGTTGATCTAAAGTCCCCATTGTTTATAATTCTTGATTCTACAAAAGCCACGGTTGCCATAATTCCTAAATAAAGTTAAAAACAAAAGGAATTTAAAATTTTCTTGCTGCTATTGTTCTTACTCAAATAGAGTGATAAAAATGATGTTACAGATAACTAAATGTGTCACTTATCTACCAGAAATAATCTCTATAAAACGACTATAGCACTGAACTATAATTGTCTGCAAATATGCATGAGAAAAATCTACATAACCAAATCCATTCACTGGCAATCACAAGAAAGAATCCAAGCTGAGCAGTCTCAAGAGCTTCATTATTTCTACACTGAATACAGAAACAGGAAATGAATGGGGTGGTTATATAAATGAGCGCAATACTTGGGCAGAATGAAATTCACATGATTAGGCCGAACATTATACAAGTAGATCTACTGACTTCATAAATGACATACAGACGTAATTAGGATTTCCCAATCCTTGTTTATTAAACTGTCCCCAAACTAGAGATCTGTAAAACAAAACCCCAAGTGGTGAGATGCAGTTTGGTACTATGTATATGCAGTTTTATGCGCATACTGTAAAAAGTTCTGTTCAAATTTTGATTGTAAGTGGGAATTTTTAAACATCCTAGAAGAATTAAAGTATTTTTAAAACCACACACATTATGAATTTATTTATGTTTAATTGTATCACCTATACAAAAGTTTAAAGTAGATTTTATAACCATATTTTCACTATGCTAAAATCTTAATGCACAAATAGAAAGAGTAGTAAATGAAGCAAATTGTAGTTAGCACCATCTTTGCTGAACTATTTTCTTTTTCAGTATTTATTTCTTTGGGTTTTGGTTTTTTGGGGGGGGGGATGGGTTTTTTTGTAATTGTTGGATTTTTTTGAAAATTACCAAACTGTACTTTGGTTATCCAACCCAGAGAAGAATTTCTCTGATCTCCAAACTCCACAGAAAATGCCTAAAAAATAATATATAATTGAAAGAGTAGTCAGATTTTCTGTCATGTCTGACTTGGGAACAAACAGTACGAAGTGCTTTCTCATTACGTGGAACACAAGGATTCAATAAAATGTGGAGTTGGCCAGTGGGTAGCAGTTCCAGTACATAAAACGTTGATGTTTCAAAATTTGTTTTTATTCTGGTTTAGAATAGAAAAGAAATCATGCAAGCATTTTGGAAAGGAATTCTGTTGAAACAGTCCTTTTTAAATTGAAAAGGACTGTTTTCTTAATTTTTTTTTCAATTAAAATGAGCTTTTGAGTGGAAAGCTGTAGTGATCCACTGACACCTCTGCAAAATTTGGGCTTTGACAAAATACTAAAATTCAGCAAAAAATAAAATAAAATGTAAAAGCATATGTCATCAAATTTTCTAGTGATTTCTAAGACAAAGTAATTAGCAGAAGCTCAGTGATTACTCTTATCATAGCAATCATGAAGTGTTGCAGCATCTTGGCTTAGGATTTTAACCTAATCACTAAAAATTATAAACTTTGTATTCTTTTTTACTTTAAGGAAAGTGTGGACACCACCGAGGTAGCACAAAGCTAATCCATAATTTCCACTCAGCTATTTGGCCAAAATAAGAACGTTTTTGTCATCAACTTTTTCCACATGGGGATGATACTACTCAAATATAATGTCAGCGTGATGAGAAGACGTTTACTTTATGACTTTTTTTAGAACTGCTATTCTTTTTAGTCGACTAGAAGCTGTTAACCACAGGAAACGGGTCACTTAAACCTGCTCACCATTAATTACATCTGCTCAGCACCCTCCTCTAAAGAAGAAAGCCTTCTTTAATAATGTGTTCCAACAATCTGAACGCTCTTCATGCAGTCGTACAATTTGGTCAGCAGCCCCCAGTGTCAGAGGTGCGTGGTGGCTCTCCAGGGTCCCATGCCAGAGGGCAGGCTCCAGGTGTCATCATGTCAGCAGGAGGTTCCATGGCACTGCAGTGCAGCTGCAGCTGAACATCTCACAGTGGGGCTGCTGCTGTCCTCAGGTACACCATGGTATTCCATGAGCAGAGGAGACCTGATTCAGCAGGGGATGCAGGAAACTGGCCAGACTTCCTCCTAGCCTGGGAGCCTAAATTAGGTGCCTAAACCTAGTCAGATACTACATTTCTGTAATTCTTAGGACTTCATTCGCCTCTCTCCCCTCAAAAGAAAAACCCCAAACCTCACAACAGAAAGACTGTATACTTCCTTTCTTGTTCTTTTCCACTGGCAACAATTGTCGGCCTCTGACTGAAACAGCAGAAGGGTAAATGAGACCTTGGCAGACCCCATGCAACTCTGTGTTCATGCTCTTTGCTAATGGATGTATCTGTCTTCAAACCAGGGGCACAGGCTATCAATATTCCATCTTCACAGAGATCCGAGTAATTTATTGTCTTTGCATCCATCAGTTAGCAAATGTTTCAGAAATGCAAGGCTCCCTGCCACTACAAAATTTTCATCTTTGCCTTTCTAATGAAAAGTGGCCTCACTGTGACCACTCTCAGGTGTGGTGGGTAACAGCTTTTGAAACTATTTTTTCTATAATGAATCTCCTCAACTGGTGTTGATGGTGTTCAGATCTTGGGTAAAAATCATTGCTCTTTCTTTGAATCCCATTGAATCTGTTGGCCTTAGTCCCTATACCAAAGAAAGATATGTGAAAAGGAATATAAGCTGTGATCACAGCTACAGCTTGCAGCCTCATCAGCTGCTCCACAGAGCATTTTACAAGAAGCAGAACTTCATAATAATTTCCTTTTTATCCTCTGGTTCACAGACATTAAGGGAATCAAACCTCAGAGGTTCTTTCTAACCACATACTCTTGTGGGTTACTTTGAGCATTAAGGTTTTCCTCTGCAATTTGTAGCCTTCTCTGTGTGCATTTATGTAATTAGTAGCAATGATTAGACTACACATTTTTTAATTCAATGTTACTTTGAAATGGATCTGCATCACATATGCAACATATTTTAATACATTTAGTGAATACCACAGTCCTTACCGGGGCTCAGCCAGGGAAGTGTAACGTGGGTACTTAGCAATTTTATTTCAATGCATATTTTGTAGGTGTTGTATAAACCCCAAAAAGTATTTGATTTTGTCCATCCAAAGGAACAAGAAGATATAATTTCAGTCTGTAAAGAGCTGAGATGAGCTACTGGCCATTGTGAGCTAAATGGTGCAAGGCAAAGAAATGTGTCTGGGTGGCATCTGGCCAGTGGAAATATATTTGGGAAGTATTGCTGCCCATGTGAGCTGCAAGTCACTTTCTGGCAAGAGTAATCCCCTGAGCAGGACTGTATGAAGGATAAAATACTGTTATCTGACTAAGTTACGCTTTTGGAAAGATGCTGATATCTAGTGAAGGTCAGGCTCTAGGGAATTCCATCTGTAGACTGGATTTAGACTAATTTCTGCATTTAGTTGTGACTGACAACAGTTAGCCATTTTTGTCAGCCACTGACATTGCTGACAGTGTTGTATATAATTTTGCAGAATATTTGTATTCATAAAAATATCATAAGACAGTTCTCACTGGCATTTTATAGTGCATTTCAAAAAAAGCATATACCCCACCCTCAGGGGTTACAGGTTACCAAGAACCAGCTCCCATACAACGAAAATGCTAAGGCCCAGGTAAGAGATTTACGATATTACCATGGAACCCAGAATCTCAGTTCTGAAGGAAGTTTCTTCTTTACAGCTGTTGCAGACAAGCAATATGAACTCTGTCATAAATGCAAATAAATTAGGAGTATAATGGCTGTCTTAACCCAGGCCAGACTTCAAAGCAAGATAGTGCCAAGATGCTCCTTGAAAAATATCTGTGAAGGAGAGAAGCCTCCCTGATCTTAAAGAAAAGCTAGGTGAGTATCACAAAGACTGTGGTTCATCCTGGAAAGAGATGCAGTTGTTCCTCTCACTGCCTCATGCTCAAGCATATAAAAAGGAGGATTGGTGGACTTTCCTGGAAAAGGAGGGAAAGAATCCTCAGGAATACAAAGGAATACAAAGAATGTAATGTTAACATATAGAATGCTTGGATTAAAATTAAACATTCTGAATTTAAACACGTTATTTCAGCTTCCACTCTGGTCTTTAAATATTTTTTTCCAAACATCATGTGATGAAGTCATTGTTAATATACTAAGAAATCTTAATCTATGTAAAAAAGCCCCAACCCGTGCAGTAGTATCAGCTCAGCAAGAGTTCAGTTTATCTTTCTTTTCCAGGTGATATTTGGTTTGACTTCATTTCTGGTGGCTCTAATTCGGGGTGGGAAAGTTTTAAATCAAAGATGTGCCTGTATAATGCAAATCATTCCCTTGTGTGTTTGTCTTATAGCCGCTTAACACTTTTGGGGAAGAAGGAGTGTTCTGAAGGACAAGTGGTGTTTGAGGATGGCACAGCTGGGAGGCAGGAGGTGGCCCAGGTCAGCAGCTCTCTCTCTGGTCCTGTCCGTGCCAGTCATGCACCCTGGCTCAGAGGGGTGGTGGCTTCTGAGTCCCCAGGAGCTGGGGGGCAGCTTGGCTGAGCTGTTCAAGCCAGGTTACACCATGAGACAAACGGTAGGTCTGGCACAGAAGCTGCTGAGGAATCAGAACCCTTGGCAGTGGCAGAAGATGCTCCCACCAGATCTGCTGAGGCAGACACGGCTGGGTTACTCTGGGTAAGAGCTGCCTTGTGGCCCCCACAACATCTCCCCTCAGGAGTGCAGGGCTTGCTGAGAGCTCTTCTCAGAAACACCAACAGCAGCCTTCTGCCTGCCTACATGGAGGGCAAAATTTTGTCATGGGTTTGTGGCCATTAAGGCATGGTTTAGTAGAGTCATATCTTCCTTTTGGGTATTTGGGACACTTAAACATATGCCAGAACAAGGGAGCTAATTGGGGTCAGGAGCTGCCTAAATATTATGCAGACTTTTGAAATCAAGGCCACTTTTTTTGCAAGCACCCATTCAAAATTTGTGTTGGTTTAAGCCTTGCTTATTGCAGTACATGACTATGTGGTGTTGTAGGCTATGACCTACATAAAGTGTAAAAGAGGTACCACATTATCAACATTGCAGTATCTAGAGTATAGAAATTACACCTATGTTTCTATACAAGAGTATAAACTGTATAGGAAATGTGTATGTACCGAAAGATTGAAAAAATTAATTATATAAGCTCTTTCTTACCCCCACTCCCAGTTCAGGAATGTCACACAGCACTAGGAAAGGATAGTAGCTATGTAAATGATTTTCATAGCTTAGTTTAGAATTATTTTGTAATCTGTGAACAAAGAGCTAATTATAATGATGTTAATAGACACATAAATGTCTGTTTAAGCCCATAGTTGTTGCAATCTTTTAGGTAATCAGCTTAATCCGTGATCATTGCAAATGGAACTTGAAATGTGGTTAGGTCCTAATAAGGTTATGCATTCAGCTTCACATCTGGAAGCAAAGCCAACATGTTGCTCTCTTGAAGGCATTTGATTGAGCAAGGCTCCTGGTTTTCTGCCTATGCATGCTGCTAAGCTTCCCCCCTGACCCTCTGTATGTATATCCTTCTTTAAATCCCCAAAGAAGTTATTTAAAGTACGTCTTATGTGAATGTTAAATCCTTTTTCCAAGAAATTTAAATGGCACTTTTAAAACACTCTTTCCATTCACTTTCCATGACAAAATTAACTTGGACATTAAATTATACAATGCCAAAAAAGACATAAATTCCCAAAGTAGGACTAAAACTGAATTGCCAACGTATGGCATCATGGTCTGTCAATTCTATATTTAATTGTCATCTAAATTAGGGGGTTTTTTTTAAACTCTGCAGTTACCTTAGTTTTGATCTTAATATTTTTTAGTTGCTTAGAATTGCAGCTCTGTTAATTTCTAACACTGCTGTTGTGTCCACAGCACTAAGTGTTTGGAACTTAATTAATATTCAAGCTAAATAGGCATCCCAAAGTGGAACATTTGTCCTCTTTGAGGCCTTGAATGGATTTGTGCAGGAGACACTGGGCCAGAACAGAACTGGGCACCTGACAAAGATTTCTGAGACTGTCACTCTGAGACCTCACTGTGTCTGAAATTCAGGATTTCTGCTCTTAACTGAGTGCTCTGTTTAGCAAGACAGTCCCTCTTGCTCTCACACACATACACATGTATTTTTTTAGGGTTACCACTGGGATATAATTTTTTTTCAGGTTTGTACAGCATCACCAGAAAGTGTTCTTCACTTGTGTGCCAGAAGAAATTGACGGCCTTTGGTTAGGACATTTCCCAGGCAGATGAATATATAGAGCTGAAGAGCCCCAGATAACCCCATGACATTTCACATCCATGTTTTATCTATTACTAGAATGGTCAGTAAAAGTGGTGAGGTAGGAGAAACAATGAACAAAACTTATGGCAGTTGCAATGCTGTTACAA
Source organism: Daphoenositta chrysoptera (assembly GCA_013397915.1). Taxonomy (NCBI): domain Eukaryota; kingdom Metazoa; phylum Chordata; class Aves; order Passeriformes; genus Daphoenositta; species Daphoenositta chrysoptera. The sequence goes on from VZRO01002734.1 coordinate 388,763, forward strand.
GACTGATTTGTCAATAATATTCAGTGTGTCTGGTTTCACTGTCTGCTTTATTTATGTTACCACTTACGTACCCCCTGTGACAATATGGGCAATTTATTGCATTGTGAACAAAGGCATATAAGAATTTTTCTGAATGTTGCACTGGAAAACAGCAGAGTAGAGTAAATACTTTTTGGCTTTTGGAAAAAAATACTAATGATGCCAACACTGGGAGGGCATCTGGGCTATTAATGTGCATGGATTGGGACACTCCCAAGAAAATCTTCTGAGCAGCATCTTTCATCACAGCAGTTTTCATCACATGCTCAATCAGGGTGACTGCTCTCTTAGAATAAAATTCAGTACATTGACTGTTCTGAATGAAAGTGCTAGGCATCAATTTTTCTAAGATGTCATACAAAAATGCAAATGGTTCTGTGTTTCACAAAGAATTTGTCTTTAGAAAATGGGTTTTTTTGCTTTGTTGGTTGGTGTGGGTTTGTTGGTTTGTTGTTTGGTTTCTTTTTTTCTGCATTTCATTTTTACATCACTTGTAGCAAGGCAGAACCCTGAGCTTCTTTTGACTTGCAGTCTCAGAGTCATAAAATAATTTAGGTTGGAAGGGACCTCTGGAGGTTGTCTGGTGCAATATCCTTACCAAATTCATTGAAGTTAGACCAGACTATCCGACCTCCCATCCCTCAAAGGGTTTCAGCCTCTGAACATCTTAGTAGCTCTTTGCTGAACTTTCTCTGTTTTGTCCTGATCTATCAGTATCTACTGGGAAAACCAAAGCCGAACAGGGTATTCCAGATGTGGCCTGAAGAGTATTACAGGAAGGCAAATCATTACTTCCCTTGATCTGCCTGCTGGTTCTTGTTCACACAACTCTGTATGCAGCTCTTCCATCGTCCAGTGACACACTGCTGTCCCATCCTAAACCTGTGGTCCATCAGGGTTGCCCAGATTCTTTTCTTCAAAGCTTCTTTCCAGCCAGGTAACTTCCAGAGGGCACAGCTGCATGGGGCTGGTCCGTGCCAAGGATAGGGCTTGGCATTTGGTTTTGATGAACATCATGAGCTTTTGGTTTGTCCATTTTTCCAGCCTCAGGACCCCTCTGAAAGTTCTGCCCTTCATTGTGTTGACCATGATGTGCTTTTTGGTGTCCTCTCCACCCTTGCTAGGTTGTGTTCTCTCCTTAGGCCCAAGTGGTTCTTAAAATCTCAGAAATATTGCCCTCCTGTTAGCCCCTAAGCAAGCCCAGTCACGAGTGGTGAGTCACCACCTGGACATCAAATCGCTCATCACTACACTTTGAGTCTCACTGTTCAGATGATTTTCTACCCACCTGGGTGGCCGACTCCTCTGGTTCATTGGTCCCCATTTTGGCTGTAAGGGTTTTACTGAAAAACTTCAGCTGACTGACGCCTGCTGCTCTCCCCTTGCTCACAGAGTCTCCTGTGTGAAGGTTATCAGGTTAGCCAGGCATTATTTGTCCTTGGTAAGGTCATGCTGCTTGTTCTTTGTCACCACCCTCTTCCTCTTGCTTGTCAGTGAGAACTAGCTTTATATTAACTTATTGTCTAGAGTTTGATCTGTCACTTAAAGACTTCAGGGAAAGATTCCCCTCTAATTAGCTAAGTTCTCTGTCTCAGGCAGGAATCAGGACTTCTGTATGAGAAAACTCACAGGACACAACTTCACAGGCTGCTTTACCAGAGGAAGGTATGAGGTTCATAAGACTGCTAGATATTATCTGACCAAAATGGATGTATTTTGCTTATGACATAAATAAATGTGTAAGGTGAGTGACACCTGAAAATATGAACCATAAAGCAATTTGCCACTCATTTGAAAGTTTAAAAAGCAAAAATGGGTGAAGAAGTTTGCCAGGACCAATATAATTACTTATTCAGATCCACATATATGCAGATTTACAAGCTTCAAAGCAAAGGTTGAAGACTTTTCTAAAGGAAACTCATGAGCAATAGGACCTGAGCAGGCTGAGGAATTTCAGCTTTGTTCTGATAACTGCTGTACAAAGTGCTCTTCCAACAGTGGTCAGGCTGGAAACACTTTAAAGGTATCAGTAGTGTAGATTGGCTGCAAATCAAACCATTTCATTGCTCATTACCTTTACTAAATCATTGAGATATGTGCTAAGTAAATCTGTTGCTAGCAGTAAATGATTTATGAGGCAGAGGGAAGGAGGCTAATAGGACTAAATCCCCCTTAGTACAACTGCATGGTATAATCTGTCACAGCAAAGTGGAGGAGAAGCTGTGCAAATCTTTCCCTAATCAGCACTGAAACCATGCCCAGACCTGTCTGACACATATCTTTAGGCATCCTTCTTGTCTTTTGTCATGAAGAAAACAGATTTTTTCTAATGATTTTTATTTCTTCATGCAGGTAATTTGTAGTCATTGATAATTTTGTTTTCTCCCTTACAAATTAAGCCATACATTAAGAGTTGTACATCCTATATTTTATATATTTTCATGGTCTCAATCTATCTGAACCTCTCCTCTACAATATGCCATACTCTACAGTGAAATTCATGACAAATATAAATGCATGACAAGTTACAAGGTTACAAGGTTTGCTCAAGTTAACAACTGAATGAAATAACAAAGATCTAACTGTTGACTCTCTGCAACTTCACACCTTTTATCCTTCCTCTAATCTGATGTTCCTTCTGAAGATGAAAAGAGTTAGAAAATGTTTTACCATTTTGCTATGTGATTGCATTTTGCCCCTTGGCAGGTAGAAGAGAGAGAGCACTAGGCTTGTTGGAAAAAAAAAAAAGCTGCAGTCTGACAAAAGCCGTGCACAGAGCTGGCAAATACTGTTACTTTACTGGTGAGGGGGGTATGAATACAATTCCTTTTATTGTTTTGTAATGTTAGGGAAGAGGTCAGTGTGATAGGAGATGTGAAAGTTCTGTGTTATAGATGAATGGGATGTTTTAATTCAGCGTGATTGCCTTTACATATCTTTATGAAACTATTTGACAGTATAGGCTAACAAGGTCAGTTTAGGAGGGCCTGGATTTATTAAATTTTTTTTATACTCCCAAACCATGTGGGCATATATATTATCTTTAGATGGACTGAAGCTATGGTTTAACCATGTTTTTATTGCCAGTAAATCTGAGAATTCAGTACTGGATCAAATTAAGTGTTTACAAATCCAAGACAGGACTTTGGTGGACCTGAATCATCTCATGAAATATCACCCAGTCCCCCTCTGTTCAGTGGAAACCCAACAGTACCAGGACCCGAGTTCCACACAGTTCTTCCTTTTACAACCTGGCCCTTTGAAAAAAGTGCCTCCAGTGCTGTTCTTGAGCCTCTGTGTGGCTCTCCCACACTGGACAGGCAGTTGCCTATGCCTAAGGGGGATTCCAAAAACAGTGTGAAGACAGTTGTCCAACCTGTGCCCTTGTGAAGAGTGAGGGGCAAAATCCATGAGCCTTTAGGCTGGTAGTTTCAACATGCAGCAGGAGGTGAGAAAATGAGTTTTGGTGTGTCCCAAGCTGGCTTCTGTAACATCCCATGGCTACTGAATTCAGCAGAGATGATGGGAGTGGCTGACCCCGTCAGGTAGAGGTGAAAGAGAAGGTCTTAAATCTCCCCAGGCTGGGAAGGTAATTGGATCAGGCTTCCCAGTTCACCAGGAGCTGTGAGGACCCTGCTATCACATGAAGCAAAGGCTATTTCTGACTGTCCACCAACAAACTAACACATCCCATGAAGTCATTCAAAAGAAAAATACCAGCACGAGCCTTCACATGAGGATTTGGGGCCACAGCCCCTGAGTGGCTGAATGTGCAGCCTGTGCCAAACGTCCCAGGCTGAGAGCAGGGGTGGCACTGGATGGAACCCTGTGCTCAGTGGTTCCTGGTGCCAGTCCTGGCAGAGCCTGGCTCAGTGTGCAGGGATCATGTTTCCCAGTCCTCCAGCTGTGCCTGTGCCCTGCAGCAGCTGGGCACCTCACAGACCTGCTGGTCAGGGTATTTAAAAGTTACCCCACCTATTTATTTCTTTTGCTTAACTGGACAAAGCTTTTATGACCTCCAAGAATATAAATTGCTCCATCCAGTAAATTACTATTCATGTGAGAACATTAGGACTTTTAATTAGAAATCAAAATTGCCACAGGTTAATGGTACCACAGACAGAGATGAGGAAGCTTTGATGATTCTTGTGCTTGCTTCATACGTAGGGATAATCCTGATTCAGCAGGTAGTGGTGTCAAAGACTAATTTGCATGAACTTCAATATATTAAATATCCTTTCTTGTAATTTTCCCAAAGATTATCTGAGCAACTTGAGAGGTTGCTTGTTTTTCTTACTCCTGTGTTTGCTTTTTGTCCATTAAGAGGCATGTCCATTTGTTTAGGGCATGTCCACACAGAGATACAAACATCCTTGGTTTAAGTGTTAGTCAGTCAAAAACAGGTAAAAACTTGAGATTTTTCTCATGAAGGACCAGGAATTGTGGTTACATTACAGCATGACAGGTTTTTTAATATTGTGACCATGGGTATAAGTGATGAGTAACAATTACTGAAGGTGAATGCAGTCCTTGTTGCATAAATTTTAAATCTGAAAGTATTAAGTACTTTAGGCCTCTGCTAAATTATCCCTTGTAATTATTTGGAACAAACAAAGCAGAAGACTGTTCTTAAAACATGCTTGTTATAATTTTTCCAAACAGGCAATGGTGGTGTGTTATGAAAAAAATGAGTTAATCATGGCAACTTTGAACAGATGCTACCACAAAACAGAGCTGACACTCAAAAAATTTCAAATAACACAAAAAAAAAAAAAAAAAAAAAAGAGGATGTCAGGTGTCAATGAACTCCTTGGTATTGCTGCTACCTTCCTTACTGTATTTGCTGCCAAAATACAGAGCACGTGGCTGCCTACGGACCACTGAATATGATCTGGTCCCTAACTAATGCAGCTGAGTTGGCATTGACATTCTGTCAACCATAGCACAGCTATAGCAACACATCTCCCAGGTCATGAGATGGCTTACAGATCACGAGATTATTTTTGAAGTATAGAATTTTTCTACCACTACTCTTTTCTTTCTCACCCGTGGCATCACAGGACTGACTCCAGCTACAGAGACACATTTTTCTGTTTACAGGTAAACCCTCTGAAAGCTGACAGTCACAGAATTTTGAGTGAGACAGGGGCCAGGTGAAACGATGATCAAGCTACCTGTACCTTGTGTTAATTTACTAATGAAGACAATCACTGTCTGAAAACACAATGGTTACTGTCCTGAGCACACAAAACAATATAATGCTTATGATTCAGGAAAGTTTTTATTTGTTTCGATCACTGAAAAGCATGGTAGTCTTCCTCTACAGACAGGGGTCTAGAGTTGCCCTGTTGTCCTCAACCTCCTAGGCAGAGTGACCAAAGGGTTGGTGATGGATAATAAGGGAGATGTGCTCCAAATCTGTGCTTGTTATAGAAACTGGGGCAAAGTCTGAGTCACTAACACAAACCTTGGATGGGACAGAATGGTGGGAAAGGAGAAAGAGGGAGACAACCAGCTTGGCTGAGAGATGTGCACACACAAATCTGAGACCAGGATAAATGTTGGAATCACTAAGTTTAAATTAGAAGCAAACCAAGAGTGAGTGAAAGGAAGAAGGCATGATGCATTGTGGATGGGGCCGTGCACTGACAGAGGTGTGGATGACTCAGCTCAGTACATGACTCAGGTGCTGGGAACTCTGACACTGACTCTTCACCACGATTCTGGGCGAGTCCCAGCTTTTCTCTGGGTCATGTCCGACCTCTGAGTAAGCAGATTGAATTCCCACCATGCTCAGTGCAGTTATGTTTACAGATGTTGGCTTCATATGTCACAGAATGCTTCACACACATCTGTAAATGTCTGGTTTGTTTGAAGAGATGCCAAAATATCCACTTCTATTACAAATTTTAAGCTGGAAATGCCAAGTCGAGAAGGGAGTAAGAGGGAATCGTGCAAATAAATGTCACAATCAGAACAAGCTACAGGACTCTTAATCCTGGTTAAGATCACTGATCCTGTTTTCAAATACACTGAGCATCAGTTTCCTATTCTGAAGTGCCTTCAACACCTCAGTAAATCAGACTACACGCTCTCCCTCTGGGATGATAAGAGGTTGTTAAACTCCACTGTGCAGCCGCAGATCAGCCAGCTGTTCTGCTTTAATTAGTTAGTTCCCTTGAACGCAGAAAACAATTTTCTTTCGGTTCATTTTTTGGCTGACTTTTCTACCTTCTGATGATAAACCACAATTTTATTTTTCTCCTTCCAAATAACTCTTTCCCTTATGAGGATTATTCTTACACATCTTGCCCTTGGGCCTCTGGATCTGTCTGGCTGTCCTAGACAGCACCGATCCCAGCAGAAGCCTAAATCTGTGCACGTGTGACAGAGCTCATCAGTGGGACTGTTCTCTGAATTGCTGGGATAGTGAGGAGTTGCTATCTCATTCTTCAAAGCCAACCTTTATTTACTTGTGCCAACCAGAGCATTCCAATGTAATGAATTCCTTTCTGTATCTGGAACTTAAGAAAGAAACAAAATTGTCAATCTCTCCAACTCTTTACCTATATCTTATAGCTTTTGAGTTGTAAATGTCATTAGCAGTGGTGGACATGGTTCCTGGCATGTGGCTCTGTCTGGTGTGTGACTGTTCAGGCAGTGGAGTCCTCCATCCTCAGATATGTGATTAGCACAAATTAGTACAAATTAGTGTTCTTTGTTGTTGTTGTTGGGTTTTTTTAAGTACATATTGCATCCTAAATAATAAAAACAAATAAATTCCCAGTTTTCTACACTTAACTGATTTACATACAAATACTTCCCAATCCAGGGCACAATTTCACTGACATCTGAACTTGTCTGTGTTGCACAAGTAGAAGCAACCATATTACCTTGCAAAAACAGAGATTAAGTCAAACAAATAAACTAAAAAAAAAAAAAAATCAAATAAACTCAAACTTTAACAATTTAGTGTGCTTTCCACAGTTATCTGAACAGCTGAGCAAGATGACTGTATTCCCAGAAAATAGGTTCACATTGTTATAAGAATGCCACCACAGAGATGACTAAGTGTTATATCAGTGTGTGAACACCACACAATAGTAATTCCCAAACTGACCATCAGGGAAAAAAGGATATTGGAAAAGAGAAACTTGACAAAATAGGAAAGCATGTAAAGCAGTGAACTGATATGTTTGAGTCAAAGAAATACCAAACACAGCTGACTACCATGCCCAAGAGACTATCAGGAGTCTGGACAGTTCTGGTGACTCACTCTGCATATGTAGATGATTGGCTTAGGTGGAGATCCAAGACCGTTAATGTCTCTCTGTCTTTTTTTGTAATATTAAGATTTTTTAATTTTTTTTTTTTAATTTCCTGCTTCCTCCCATTGGCACTGTGTAAACTTCAATTACCAAATCATAAAGACAGTAAAGATTAGAAAAGCTAATATTTTATCTTTGTGAAATTTTACTTATTCAATAAAATTCCCAGTCTACATGGACATTGGCATATGCAATGAATATGAACAGAAATGCTCTGCTTTCAAAGAATCCAAGGTATCACACAGTAAAATAAATCATTAAGTTTTCATATCATTCATGTTAAAAATGAGTCTTGCCTTCTCTCAAGTTTGATAAAGAACTAAAATTCAGTTGAGACTGTCTCAGATTTGCAGTTCTTATTTGTTTACAATGAATAAGCACTTCTTGGAAAGCTTCAAAGAGAACAGTGTTTTTAGGATTCATTAACTAATCACAGCATTTTGGCAACCAGCACATGAAACTTACTGGTTTTACACAGGTTAATCTGAAACCAAGAAAGACTTGGGATTTTTGTCTGACTTTTTAACTGAAACTTGGACCTTTTTCAATCAGTTTCACATTCATATAAATCAGAATAACAGCTGGAATACTATGGAAAGACACTATGTGTACTAGTGGATAATGTACTGCTGCATGAAATGACAATGTAAATTTAATACTTTTTTTCTTCTAAAACCACAAGTAAGGAAGCCAAATTCTTTCCTCAGATTGTATGTAAACATTTTCAGGTTACATCTATCTCTTGCTTCCTGTTGGAAATAATTTTATGCTTCATAAAACATATTTTTTGACTTGCATAGCAAAACTTGTCAGTCCCTCAGAGATACTGAGAGAGGGAAATGGGCGAGATTTTCTAAAGTACAGAAAGTTCTGCCCTAGGTGTTCCACTGCAGTCAGCAAAACCCTGACATACCCCTTGACATCCAGGGGCAAAGACATGAGCCAATGCTGAATGTGTTAAAAATTCCACCCAGTGCTTTTGTGGTTCTGACAAACAGACAGCATCGTTTGTATTGATGGAAAGAGTGAAGAGATCACCAGAATGTTACGTGTTTATTTGTGCAGATGTTTTAAGAGCATAAAAATCTTGCTGTCACACAGGGAAATTACTTGTTTTATTTTACCTTGTAACATTATCCACTAAAATCGAATTGAAAGCTGTTTTTCTCTGTCAGGACATACTCCATGAATTTGGATTTTTTTTCTGGTAATCAATCATTCAAGACAGTGCTTCATATCTCCAGATGCCCTGAGAGCAGTGTCTTTTCTAAGTCTTTCTGCTCTCTAGATAATTATCTTAGTGCCTTAGGTGTAGATTGGAAAAAAACAAGAAGAACAACAAATCAGCCAACTAAATTAAAACTTTGGTGCTCATCTAATGTAAGACTGAAGGATTTTGGGTACTTTTGGGGAGCCATTTGAATACCACAGTTCAAAGACAACTCTAGTAATGAAGTTCTTGAATGGAATGCATTAGCCTAAAACAGTCCATATGCCTTTCCCACCGTGTTTAGTTACGAAGAACATCGAGGATTAAGAGAGTGACATATGCACTCATGGTCAGGAGTGTACCTTGAATTTGACCTGTCACAGCACTCATCATCACAGAGCAGAGCCAGTCTTCCAAAATTTGAGGCTGACTAAGAAGAGAAGCAGAAGGAATGGCAGTTGTTTTAGGCATAAAAGAAATTACACAGCCATGAAAGAAGAGATGGGTGATCACAGCAAACTGCAGGAAGGTCTGCAGAAGTTCTTACCTGTAGAGCCCTTTCTCCTCTCGGGTACCCTTATCTTGTACTGAAGCCACTACAAAGAATAATTTTCTGGCCTTTATGCTTTGTATGATGGCACCATGTCCAAAGTGCCTTTCTGTAGTGGTGTCCCTCTTGTCTATCTCCTCGGATTTTACCTGTGATCTCCTTGGAGACAGAGTGGCCTGGAAAAAGGCCACCTCAGAAGTCTTGAAAGTGATTAAATACCACAAAGAACATAAGTCAGTGTTCAGGTCACCTTCTGGAGCTCTAAATTATTATTATAAATATCTTAATATGTCCTGTAGATGATATGGAGCCACGTCAGAACGTTTTACAATAGTGAAGGGTATACACACAACAGTTTTTATGATTTCGCAGTTGAATCAAAAGTTAGAGGCATAATCAGTAATTAGTGAATCAAAAATTTCAGCTAAAAAGCAAGGAAAAATCCCTCAGATTGAAAATGGATTTGAATGCTATTCAATTTTTTAAAGAAGTTCAAACCCCAACAATCAATTTGCATTCTACAAATTCCAGGGATATACAGTGCCTTATTTTCAGTGACAGTGAAATGTACTTTTAAGATAATTTACTTGTTTGTAATACATCAAGCACTTCTCCCTCAGTATGATAAGAACTTCTCCTCTGTAGAACATTGCTGTAGAAATGGTTTAGAGGAGAAAAATGCAAAGATCCTTGTCATAAACTCTTTGTAAAATGAAGGTTATAGCAGCTGTGTGCTTTGATTCTCTTCTTGTCTGGAAAAAGAAGAAAGTGAGAGCTAAATTTTGACAGTGTATAAATGCTGAAAGCCTGCTTTTGCCTTTTTCTTCAGGTCCATATTTCCTATTGAAGATGTATTATAATTCAGTCCAACATTTAAGTGACAAAGGCCCATCATCTCCTGTGGTCAGGATATCTCATGGTTCATAGCCACAGGATTAAATTTTTAATTTTATTTTTGTTATTCCACTCTTCAGTGTGGGTAGAGATGGAAGCTAAAGTTGTTCCAAACACATGCACAAAAAGCTACAATGAATGTTTCAAAGTAATTTCTAGAGGTTTTGAATGGAAATTAATTTTGGAAGTGGGGTAGAAAGACAGAGTGGTTTCAGTTTTTCAGGAAAATTTTTAATGAACATGCCATATTTTGTTTTGGTATTCAGTTTTAAACTTTTCCTTCCTTCTCATTTGCTATACCTCTTCTTTCCCTTCCCTTTTCCTCCGTCCTCTCATGTTGTGAAAAAGTAGAAGGGTTGGAGAAAGGAGGCCAGTAAGAATTGGCAGAAAGATTAAAGGTATCTACCTGGAAGAAACTGGACCTGTTGAGTGAATGTTTTCGTGGATCACTGAAGTTTTGGTTAATTACATAATGAAAATTTCAACTTTGTAAAAGTCCTTCGTGTTCCCATAAGATGCACAGTCCTTGTGCATTCAGCTTTGGAAAATCACATCACTTGTGCTGTGACAGAGCTACCCCCTTGCAATGTCTGTTCCTCTTTTTTTAATTTGAGCTCTTCTTTAAATCTCTTTTTTCAGTGGGAGAAATTTCAATTTTCAAAAGAGCAGAGAGTAGTCAAACTCATGCAACCTTTTGTTTTGAAGCATCTCTCAAAAACTGGGCTACGTTCTGCCAGACAGAAAACTGTGAACTTCCTTATTCCCATTCTTGACACTTGAGGGTTTTTTTTTTTTTTTTGTCTCAGCCTTACATTGGGGCTATAGATGGTTAATATTCTACCATTTCTGAATCCAGCAAGAGACGTCATTTATTTGTATGGTGCTTTGTATTATTTGGCTTGGTAATTTATTAGTCAGCTTACTGTAGGCTTCAGCATTATGTAAGAGCCATAAAGTTTAATTGGGTGCTATTTCCTGTACACTTTCTCATGCCTGTTTATGAAAGGAAGTTCCATCTCTTTCTAAGTGCAGAAACATCCCTTGATCAGGTAGACTGTACAGAGAGCTGCAGTGCAGCAGACTGCAAACTCAGAAATTACATATCGTCATGGTTTTAACCCTTATATACTTCCATAAATTATTTTGTTTTGTCTCTTTTGTTATCTAGAATTTGAAAATGATCATAGGTAAATTAGCCAAGCAAGCAAAAAAGTACTAGTTTACAATCATGATTGAGACATATTATAATTGCAGTATTAAGCAGGCCCTCCTATATTGAATTCAGTGACAGTGGAATTAAACCCAAATGGAGGCACTAAAACCTTCATTGACTTGCATAGTGTAAACAGTGTAAAATCAGTGTAAAGCAGGTTTGAATAAGGATTTGTCAATAAATAAAGGTGCTGCCACATGTGGAGCAACAGGTTGTCTATCAGAAAAATAGCAATTATGAAGAATGCCTTGGATTCTAAATGGAGCTAAATCTGCCCATGTTGTCACTTGAATAAGTTTGGCTTTGCAAAGGCATCTGGGATAACAGTGAGATAAAAGCCTCTCAGGTGAATAGAGAGATTTTGTCTCACAGGTGATAATAAAGTCTGTGTAGCAGAGGAAGTGTGAGGTAGTTAGACACAGCTAAACAGGAGCAACTGAGGCAATGTGCACACTCCACTGCAAATCAACATCTAGAACAGCAAAAATCTTCTTGACACATTTTATATCTCTGAAGACTCATGTGTCTGTGCTCCATCCATCCATCCATCCATCCATCCAGGCAGCTTCCTGGACTTCACTCCTGTGGTCACAGCTACATGGCTGTCAAAAAGTCAAATCTACTTTATCTTCCTTGTAGTTAATGAAAATACCTTTTCTGTTAGAATTTCAGAAGGGCAGCTGTCCTGTGAGAGGAAGCAGTTTTCTTGACTCTTCCACTTCTGATATGAGCCTGGCTGCTCCTCCACTGCTCTCATTATTCCTGATTTCTCAAAGGAGCAATAGGCAACTTGTAGAAGAGTCTGCTGTCTTTAAGGTTTCTGGGATGGGAAAGGTGAAGGGGTGTGTTCAGCAGGGCTGCAGGGGACTGACAAACAATTCAGGTATCTCACTGACAGCAAAAGATATATTTATGGACAGTAATTCTGTGTCTTAGATAATGCATAACCGTTTTCCTGATAACCACGCCCAGCACTGCTCACTTCAGGTTTAGGGCATGATTGATTTACAGTAACTTCATGTTCATTGGCCTGTTTCCATGAAAAGGTCAGGGAATTCCTCAAGAAAATAAATATTTCACTGTCAGTGTGGAATCCACAGTGAGTCTTTTGGTCAGAAAGTACACGCATTGCTTACAACTGACCAAAGTAGTATTGGAAGAAAAAAAGTGAATAATGAAAATTATTAGCTGTCATATTCCATTAGGTTGAGAAGACTCGTGTTTACAATGATTCTCACTGTTCATGTGTCTAAACCTGGCATGAAGTTTGGGGTAAGAAGAAATTACGTGCTCAGGTTATACGAGGTTGCTAAAGGTGCTTCTACATGCTTCTATGTTTGTTCATCTAGAAAATAAATAGGATTTAACCTACCATGTAGTAACATTTGATAAATTCACTGATGCATGGTAGCAAAATAAAGATTGATTGTTTCCACTACATTTTTAAACCAAGTATCTGTGATTTAGGGGAAAAAAATCCCCAGCAGTCCAAAATGATAGATTGTTGATATTATATAACATTTTGAAGAATTTATCCTGATCTCAGTGGTTACTTAGTCTTTACAGAGCCATGAGTGATCTGATCCTGGGCTGGAAACAGTCTTACTTGGAGCAGTAGGTTGGACTAAATGCTCTGCAGAGCTCCCTGCCAAGAAGCATTTCTACAACTGCAATTTTTTCTCTCCCAAAACCACTGAGAGCTGTGCCTTGCTGTCTCACACTGGCTATGCCAGCTTTCCTGGCTGTGAAGAGAAAATCCAACATCGACTCCCTACCCAACAGGGGCATGGGGAGGAGGAGAATGTTTACACAGTGGTATGAAAATGCAAACCAGGTGTCACAGGACTAAGCTGTCACACTGCATTTGCATTTGGAGGGGTTCTATGTGAGGCAAATCATTCGTCCCTTTCTTGCTCTGTACAAGGCCCTGTAATAAATATGATCAAACTATTTATTTGTTTGGGCAAAAGGTGATTTGCAACCTGAGAAGCTGCTGCGGCACTTCTTTCCAACTGTCCTAAGTCCAACCCACAGATGACAAGAAATAATGTGGAGGGGATCCTACTGTGTGGATTGAAGTGCAAGTCTGTGGGTGAAAACAAATCCAATTCTAAAGCAAAGTCTGCCACACACCCACTGTGGACTGGAGAGCTCCTTCAGGCCTCCTGGAGGTAGCAGACTGTGAAATGCCAGGGAGTTTTCAATAAAGCTGGTAGCGTGGTATGCCTGCAAAGATTATTTGAGACTGCTATTTGAGCAAAGATAAATCAAATGTTTCTTTTCCCATGGGATCTGCATTAGGAGAGGTGCCCTGGGTGGTTTCAAGGAGACCTTGGGTGGCAGTCAGAGCCTTGCTGTTTGGCTGTGCTGCCTCACCGTGCCCGGCTCAGGTCTCTGGCCCCGGGGGCTCCAAAGGCTGGGCTTGGTCCAGAGCTACACAGGAAACCCAGGAGCAGGAGTATGGTGCTGACAAGCGTATTTCCAAGCTTTCTATTTTGAGACCTTGAGCCTTGTTCACACAATTCTGGTTCACCCACTCAGTTTTTCAAAGTAACTGAACAAATATACTGTGGTCCCGATTGCTTTGTCCCTTGCAGATGAGTGTTTCCCCGTGTGCACTACTCCAGACAAAGGATATGAGTTTTGGATCTGCAGGAGACTGCCAAACAGGACAAGAGGGTGAGACAGGTGGGTTTTTTGAGAGCAATTCTCATTGTGTCCAACAAGGAAATTAAATGAACATTCAGAGGAGAAAAGTTTAGTACTAGGTATGAGGAAATATTGTTCTAATAAATTCCAGCCTTTAAACTCTTCTTGACTCTGCCGTTTCTCATGGTGATTGTTTATTGCTTTTTAGACTAAAGGGCAAGCTCACACCATAAATATGTTCCTGGAGTCTCCTCAGCTAAAAGCAAGTTTCTCAGCCTAATTCTGTTTTAGCTCCCTCCTAAAGCAAGATCAGCCATAAGAATGATTACTCCTCTGCATTAAAATTTTCTGAGGAAATGTCTATATTTCCACCTGGATTATTTTGCTGCTTGAAGCAGAGAACATCATCTTTGCATAGAGATGCATACACTCTATAGAAACTTCTCTTGTCATTTCACTCTCCTTCTTCTCATTTATTTATATTGTGACAGCACCCACAGGCCTCAACTAAGGAGAAGTCTCCATGGCACTAGACAGCGTACAAACATAGAGGAAGATTCCAAAGACCTTGCAATCAAATAAAGCAATATTATGGTGCCTTTTCTTTAGCTACAGGAGAAGAGACTTAGGACCCAATTAGATTAAGATCATTCTTAGCCCCAATCTATGAGATTAAATTTGCAGTCTCTTCCTGACACTCTATCTCTAAGAGAGCACTTGCATTAAATAAACCATATTATGGATTATGAGACAATATCAAATATGTTAATTCAAGTGGAAAAAAAATCAATATGAGAACTAAACAAAACATTGTGATTGTCTCTGCCTTTTGATAAATCCAGTTATTTGCCTAATCTTTTCTGTGTTTGAAGGCTGTTTGTTCATTATAGGATTTCCTCCTGTAGATATACTTTCAGAAAAATTAATATTAACTGGAATCAGCTGAAATGAGGTGGGGCCTGTTCTTGCCTCTGATGATGCAAAAATAATAGTGAATATTTTCAGTTATATGGCTACTATTTTGGCTACATGTGTGTCTGACCTGGTATCAATATCACAAAAGCAATCCAAATAATGCACTTCAAATTTGTCTCATAAAACAGGCTAACAGAAAAGGACTAGCTGCTCAGGTATCTATGAGGAAGGGCTCACACTGTACTTTAATTCACAGCAAACTTACCTTTGAAGAAAAAATCATAAAACCAAGGTTGTGTGTTTTTTGGCACACAGACTATTGAGGATGACACTGTATGGAGAATGACTATTGCATATGAAGGAAAAAGAATTATCTATTTTACCCCAGATGTCCCAATAACAGAGAAAAACCTGTTCTGTGTAAGTCAAGTGAAAGATGTGCCATAGAGGCATTTTTATTATACACATCCAGTAAAACCAAAATACACAGAAAACCAAGTGTAGCAAAAGAGAAAATGTCCTGAAGCTACAGTTACATATATATTTCCACTTTGCAGTATGGACCTTATAATTTCTGTTCATAAACATTCAAGGTATTATTAACAGCCTTTTACATCAATTAGGAAGAAGCAGTTTAAGGGACATATAAAGTCACATTATAAACATGAGATATGTCAATTATTAGTGCAAGAAAACTGTTCTATCCCAAAAACTCAAGAGAACTAAGAATGAACAAATTGTGCCTCTTCCTAATCCTTCCCAAATGAAAATAGAGGCTTTCAAGTTTTTGTTAAATTGGGAAACTGGGAATAGGGGAACAGCAGTTCCCTTCATTTGTTTTTAAAGAAGTTTAATTAAGATTAATGTTTTAATTTAGTTTGCACATTTAGAGACCCAACCTGTGCACAATCTGTGATCTCTTTCAGAGGTGATGGAGAGCCAGCAGAGACACACCCTACTCACCCTGGACTCTCATCTGTTCCCACCTGCAGCCTCAATAATTGCCTGTGTGAGGCCTTCAGCTGCTCCTGTGACACGAATTGCCCCAAGTCTGCAATAGTGACACAAGCAGAATGGCCACAGCTGTTAGTTAGGAATGGAAATTCTTTTTACAGCAATGTTGAAGAGAAATGCCTAATGTTCCCATCCTTGTCACACAATGACACAACCTGTGTGAACAATTGTAATCCTATGAGTAGGACTTCCAATATCTTCAGACAATTTTTCATTGCTCCTGTGCGAAACTGGTATCATCACCTGCTCCAGCTGGAGCACATTGGTCTATGGGCTCTGAGGGTGTTCATCCCAGGGTCCAAGGTCTGGAAAACTTCCTTATGGGACCTACCTCCATTATTTTGCAATGGCCTTAAAAATCTAGATAGCACACAGTTGACTGAAAACTGTCAAATGTTGTCCCTATTTTCAAGAAGGTTAAGAAGGAAGATCCTGGTAATTACAAGCCTGTCAGTCTCACTTCAGTGCCTGGTGAAACTCTGCAGAATATTATTCTGGGAGTTACTGAAAAACACTTGAGAGACAAGGCAGCCTTTGGTCATAGCCAGCACAGGTTCACCAGCAGGAAGTCCTGCTTAACCAGCTTAATATTCTTTTATGACAAGGGTCAGCCATTTAGTTGGCCCAGCTAAACCCGCAGCTGTGAGGTTTTAAGAGTTAGCAAAACTTTCTATCCTATCTCTCGCGGTAATCTTCTGGATACTGTCCTGCACATGGCTAGATATGTCCACAGTATGTTGGGAGAACAACAGGGTGATGGGTCTTACATTAAATGGATTTATGTCAAGCTGATGGACAGTCACCAGCGGGTGCCCCAGGGCTCAGTGTTAGGGCTGGTGCTCTTTAATGTTTTTGCTAAAGATCTGCACACAGAAGCCAAATGTCCATGAAGTAACTTTGCTGAGGATACTGAATGAGGAGAAGCTGTGGACTCCCTTGAGGATAAAGAGGCCTTATAGAGAGATCTATATGGACTACAGACCTGGGGAATTACTAACCATATCAATTTCAACATGAGCAAGTGCAATTTTGGGCATTGCATTAGAGGACAGACATCAAACTATTGGAGTATATTTGGAGGAGGGTCACCCAGATGGAGAAAGGTCTCAAGGGCAAGTCTAACAAGGAGAGGCCAAGATCAGTTGGCTTGTTCATCTTGGAGAAGTCTGAGGGGGGACCTCACAGCACGGTGAACCTTCCTCATGGGAGGCAGTGGAGGTGCTGATCTCCTGTCGCTGGTGACCACTGGCAGGACATAACCATGTGGAATGAAGACGCACTGGAAAGTTCAGGTTGAGTATTAGGAAAAGATTCTTCACTTGGAGGCCTGCAACAGCCTCTCCAGGGAAGTGGTCATGACATCAAGCCTGTCAGAATTCAAGGAGCATCCGGACATCTGTGAAACTCCTAGTTTCATCTAGTCCTGTGAGAAGGAGGGAGTTGGACTAGATGATCCTAATGGCTTTCTTCCAACTTAAGATATTCTGTCATTCTATGATTCTGCCTTTCTGTTTGGGAGGCTCACAGCTCAGTGACACCTGCAAGAAATGCTTGGGGGCAGTGATGGGCACATAGCAGGTTGGAGGAGGAAATACCTCCCTGACACCCAAAGAGACCCCTGCAGTTTCACCCTGAGAGATGTAGGGGTGGTTGTCTTGGTCTCTGCTCTGTCCTGTCCTCACACTGTGTCCTTGCAGATTTGCTAGTGTCCCCTGAGCCTCCTCCCATGTCCCATAAGGTTTGCAGCTTCTGCCAGCACTGCCCATATTGGAGAAACAGAAGGGACAAAGGGAACCAGGGCGAGGGAGGTGAAGAGCTGAGGGAATGGACTACAGTGGAATACAGGTCACACTGTCGAAGCAGCGGAACATGGGGCCCAAATATTTTTTATTATTCCTTGGCCAAAGAAAGCTCTTGTCTGTGATGTGCTGTCTAGACATATCCTATGAGGCTTAGGGGGGAACCAGCTCTCAAAATGTCTTGCTGTTCGAGCACACACCCTACTTCTACCATTCTCTGATTTCCAAATTTGCATGCCCACAGGAGGCTTGCTGGACTATAACTTGCAAAGTTGTCACAGATATCTCTGTCTTTGGATGCTAAGGCTATGCTTGGAGAAGGGTAGGGTGACTTTAGGTGGCTGTGAGTGGTTATCTAACAGCTGGTTTAGATCTTATTTTCATGATGTCCTTCACTGGAATTTCTGGAGTGACATGACTCAGCAAATACTGTCTCTTTTTTCTTGTGTATGCAAATAAATAAAGCAATATCAAGTTTCACCAGGGGCTGAAATTTGTGCTAAAGTCAGTAACACCTCTGAATCTATTCCAGTTTTGCTATTGGTTTCAATTCCTAAAAAAGTTTTTAAAAAGGTGTATGACAAATTAGAGGATGATGTTGTCACTCAGATTACACTGGTGTTGGAAAAAATACTACTTACCATATTTTTTTTAAAGGTATTTTATTCTTCAGTTTAGGGTTTGCTTTTTTTACTAGAACTTATATACAGAATCAGAAAAATGTTAATAGCCTTCACTTAACACTTATAATGTCAAAGTGCATGATGGATTTAATGTTGTGGAAGATTCAGGTCAAAGCTAATCAGTAGGTAAAAAGGGATTTGATTTATTTGCAGGAAAATGTATCAGTAAGCCTTAATTAATTAGGAAGTCAATGCATAGCTGCTAATTCACACACTCCATTTTGTCAGTGTTTGCAAACCTAAGGCTTAGCTGTCATAGACATCTAGGTATAAACAACATATGGTAAATTGCAGCATGAATTACAAAGTTATAGGGAACTTCATCAATAGGAGGTACATTCATCTTGTACCTATGTCTATGTGGTGTGAAAACACAACCAATTGAATGATTATGTGTAAATTAGTCATTACAATTTTGACCTATTGGTTGGGCATCCTGAGCTAAGATCAATATCAAAGGTGGAGGCCTAATCCAAATCAGAACACAAACTTATCTTGGTCCCAAAAACCTAGTGTACTGTTTTGAGTCCACTTGGAGAAAACAGGGAATCATTTATAACTGCTCATGAAAACAAAATTAAAATATCCTTTTATTTTTGGCTGATGTTGCCAAATTTGAGGAAATTTCACTAATATTTCTTCTCTACCCAAAAATTGCACATTTTCATAAATAAAGTGTTCTTTTGAATGTTCCACTGATTTATTTTTCCCTGGAAAACTCAAGGAAATGAGTAAGACTCATTCTGAAGTATGAAGATTACATCCTAAACTAGAACAAAATACCCACTGCAACTTATCCTCTAGAGATTTTTCAAAGGGAGATGAGATCAAATGTGAAGAAAGTAGTAAAGATCCTTTCAATCTGTTGACATCTGATAGAAATGGAGATAAAATATTATCAAGGGTCAAGGTTGTGACATGTTTGTTTAACATGTTGTTTGGTTCAGGGTTTTTTGTTAAAAAAGAGGCACACCAGAAATTGGAGAGATGTTTCCAGTTGTGATAGAGTATAGAAAATTGGACAAGTATAGCCATTATATAGTGTATCATGATACTAATACTAAGTAGTAGCTGTTAGCACAAAATCTGCAAAGAATGAAAGATTAGAAGCTGAAAAAATACACAAAACTTTGTAACATCTGAAGTACAAAAATCTTTTTAAGAGTCTCATGAGAGCAAAGATTCAGAAGAATTTGGTAAGGTCATCCTGTGTGCAATAAAGTGTTTCAGTTCACAATGTTACATTCTTTCTAAGAGCTAAAACGACAGAACTCTGAGGGGAGCTTGCAGAGTTTGTCAGAGCCACCACTGGAGCAAAGAGCATCTGACTGCAGGGGAGCATCTCCCAGAGCAGAGGCCACTTGCGTGCTGAGAATGGCAGCACCAAAAACCTACAAACCTGGCAAAAGATTACAGGCTAATATATAAAATCGGGATGATTGTAACAAGGACCCTTGACTCTGTGCGATCAAATCAAATTACAAAAATTTTTGGCATATCTGAGGCTTAAAAAAGGGGGCTCTATTTGAGGCTTTAACCTTCCATATTAAGGTTTATTTAAAACTCAAAATGTGTCTGCTGAAACAATAGTGATCTCTGAAGGAACCAGGTCTGAGTTTTCTCAAGAAGCTTCTATTATTTACAGATATCACAACGGAAGACTTTGCTCCACGTCTGTCTGACACTTTTCAGGAAATAAATTTTGGTAGTAAAAATTAGTCCAGGTGCTAGAAAGACTTAATAAGTGAATGAATACAAAATGATTCTGTTTGAATGGTTGTGGTCATTTTCCCAAACTACTGTTTTGTAGCTATTCTTGTAGATATGAATTTGTCTTGGTAGATGACACAAATGTAATTTAAAAATGCACTTTTAAAAGATACAACACTCAGCTATTCAGAAATCACTATGAAGCAGTAAAAAAACCCCCCAAAACAGTAATTGCCAGGTACCGGATTCCTCAGTACCATCTACAGCTACTTTTACTATGAAAGTGTGAGGAAAATAAGTGGTTATTCTACCAGAGAAATCAACACTATAGAGTTAAGCCTGTTTCAAGGACTGTTCTCAAGCAATTGATCCTTCTTCACACACAGAAAAGAAAGCAAATACCTGCTCCTTTTATGTATTAGTCTCAAATTAGTTTCTTACATCAGCTTTTAAGCAACTGAGAAATAGCCAAATGTAACAGTACACAAATGCAACATACACACAAAAGATGCAGATGTAGCTCAGAGTGTAAGTATGTTTTTTAGTTTAAAATGGACCCACAGCACCACTTTCCTGATGAGAGAAGTGAGGACCTTGCAGAAGTGCTGATGAAGAAAAGGAAGTTATCGTGCACGCAAGGTAATGGGTTTCTAGAGGCTGAATATGCTGATGGTAATAGAGGAAGCAAAGCAAATACTTTTTTTTTTTTNTTTATTTGAAAAGTAGTACTTTTAAACAACACAAGGATCCTCAACTCTACCTCAGTGCTACAGAGCTGCAAAAAGCAACTGTTGAGAGCCAGCACATGAACGGGTTAGGCAGAGGAAGAGCATCAGCTGGCACAACTCTTCTGCAAGGAGCAGAGATACAAAAAGGCCAAGGAGCAGCGTGGGGAAACCTGCACAAAAGCTGCTGCTTGTGCCAGCTTTTCTAGAAAAGATGACTGAAATCCTTATAATCATCAGCCTAGTATGTCTTCCGGAGAAGTTACCTCTTTCATTATTGTTTATACCCTTCCCTTGGTCTAAATTGTGCCACTCTTGCTTTGCCACATTAATTCATAAATTCTTCCAATGGCAAACCCACTACTAACCCCCAAATTATTAAGCCATTTCTTCTTTGGGAACTGAACAATCTCTTCTATTAGATTTTTGAACCTCCTCAAATTGTGCAGCTAAACTGTTAACTTTGAGTTCTGACATCTGAATTGTACTAGAGCACCACAAGCTTCAGGATTGCAATTCCCAGCTCTTTGGGGAGGAATGGCTGTCCAGTGACATTACCTGAGAGCACGGCAAGAACAAAAAGTGAGAGTGGTTGTGCAAATGCATCCCTGCTTGTGAAATATCCCCACTACCTTTAGGCCCTAAGTTCTGCTTCAACACGTGAAGCTTAAGTGACTGACTGAAAAAATGGGTAATCCCACCAGGTGACATAAACTTGCTTTAGTGGAACAGTGAGGGCAAACTAATCCTAAAAGGGACAGAGATCTTTACCTAGTGTAAAGCATCCAGTGCCTCCATACTGAACTGTCTTCACTCAAAATTGGCACATGGTCTTTTTAACTTTCAGAAAAAATTACATGGATAAGAGGTCCAATGAAAATAACAACAATAAAAAATTGTACAGACATGGCATAACATAATAAACAGTAAGGAAGAAGTTGCAAAAGAGGAAATCTAAATTCTGGATATTTTGCAAGCGGTGATTTCCCTTCCCCTCCCTGCCCTTTGCTCCCAACATACAGGCTCAAGCACTCTCCCCTTCACTTTCCCCCAGGAGGAGAACCGATTTTGCAACTTCCCTGCTGCAGTGAACTCTTACTGACACAAAGAATCCCACTAAGATCTCACAGATATGAGGAAACTTTACACAATAAAGGCAGCAGGAGAGGCAAATGAACAAAGAGCTAAAAAATGTTTGGGACCTTGGAGTTTCTTTGCTCTGAGTGCATGTGTACTTCATTTGCCAGCTGGCCATGTTCACCTTGTTTCTGAATGATTTTCTGAACTGGGCCTTGATGGCTATTTGGACTCTGTATCTCCAGAGGTGACTTCATAGGTAACTGACATAACTGATATAATGAGAGATACTAAGCAATCTGTAGAACATATTTTTAAACCTTTTGAGATTTTGACCCATAGTCGTGACAAGACTCATCAAAAAAACCAAAAAATATCCCTTATTTCTTCTGATCCATGTAGTCACATGATGTAATGTAACCAAAGATGTGCAGTGACAAAGACCAGATGAACTCAATCATTTTGCTACAAAATTTATGGTACAGAATTTGAGGAAGCTGTCGTGGTTAAAAACAACCCTGAACCAAATGAAATCATCAAAGAGGCACTTCTTGATTTTCTGTTAGCTGGTAACTACTATCTGTAAAAAAGGGAACAAACTAATGGATTGACCAGACTACTAACCTGCTAGACTCACAGAAATCTGAAGTATATCAGTACCTGCTGATAAAAACATTATTCACAAATATGTATTATTTTAAATTGATTTTATTCAGCTAAATATTAAATTTGCAATAAAATGCTCTACATATTTGCTCTAGTTTCTGTACAACACATTTTCCCAAGGGCACTCTGTTTAAGCAACGATTGTGTCATGAATACTTATGACTTCTCAAAACTACTTCTCAAAAATTTTAGTAGTTAAATTTACTCAAAATTTGCTATAAGAAAGCAATGAAAATGAAGGATTTAATGGTTGAAGCTGTTTTGTTTCCTAATCGTGTAGTGAAGTGAAAGATTTTTTTGTTGTTTTTATGAAGGAAGTTGGAAACCACCACGTGCTCTTCCCAGATGTGTAATAACTCTCTCCTGCCAGACAGCCCTGGCAGTTCAGCTCATGAGAACCTACAGTGGGATTTCCTGAGGTTTAGAGATTTGGTTTTCCCCAATAAGCTCTACAAAGTCCTTCCCAAATTCTCCGAATTCTACAAATAGATAAAACTAATGTGCTAATCTCATCACTCTGAGTCCCCCAAGCATTTTTGATATTTCCTGTATTTTACTGGCCTGAAAATATTGTCGCGGCAGCTTCCTTCAGAGTTCTTAACCACATCCATGCCCAGCTCTTGCTGCAAACATTAAATGCCAGATAGAAAAGTAGCATTTACCTCATTTTGGAAGTTATTCCCCTTGATACTTCCTTTCCTCACAACTCTCATTTGGTTCAGACTCATGTGAAACACAAGACTGAAGTTTTGGAGAGCTGTTATCCAAAGCCAAGCTCTACCTTGTCCCTTTGCAAGCGAGCAGAGGTAGCTCAGGCCAGGGGATATCTGGTGCATCCTGCTCAGTGACAGATGTGGGCTGGGTCAGCCCACAGCACAGGGATGTGTCTGCTCCTCTCTCAGAATGCTTCACACCGTGGCAACAGCATGCTCAGGGCACTGGGGGAGACAGTCTCTTCTGAAATTCACCGACTTGGAAGTATGTATTTCTTTCCAAATCAGGACCCCATTTCTCCTGATTTCATGGACCTATCACTCTAAGGCATATGGCAATGTCCTTGGCTTTGCAGCTGGAGATGTACTTGAAGATTACTCACAAAGTAGGTGTTTGAGGTAGGAGTTCCTTCCCAGGATTACAACAGACAACACAAAATTGCTTTACTGCAAATTAAACTCTCCTAGCTTTAATTTCTACCCCTTCAAATCAGAAATTTCCATCACATTTTTTGAAAATTACTATTAAACTGATTTTTTTACATCTGCACATAATTATATTTTTAAAGCTGCAGGATTCAATCTTTGGTTCCTCTGTTAGAGATACAGGAGGTCTGTTTTTAATTTCTTTGTTGCATCTTACAGACATGAATCATATCCCTCACCACTTGCCATATAATTGTAAGGGGATATAGTACATCCTCATCCATTTTTGTTGCGTGATGCTTACATAACTTGTACTATGCACATGCAAAGAAATTCCTGTCAGCAGCCAACACTGACAAGAACCAGTCATTCTGCATCAAAGAGTTGATTCATCGCTACCAATTCCAAAAAATTCTATTTCTTTTGCTCTAGTTCATTCACTCTAAAGAGATAAAAGCAGTCCTTTAGAATGACTGTGAGTATCAGAAACAACAGCAGAGCTGGTTGTTTTCCCTGCTTTGTTGTTCATAAAAGGATATATATCAAGCCATTGAAATTAAGTAGTGATAACTAGTAGCTGTGATCTACAAGAAATCGAAGCCTTAAAGGATTAGTCTTGAGGTTCTTACACACATAACATACTCCTTTTACCAGGAATGAGTGCACACTTGTATCTACGCAGAGATACCTGAATCTGGCCTGAGGGATCAAGAAGGCTTGAAAAGCTTCACTTAATTTAGGTTACGTATAGATCTCAGCTGCCCTCACTGCAAGAAGTACTGATGATCTTCGTTGATGAAGCTATGGCCACTTCACTGTCATGTTACTGAAAGGATGTCACTAACACTGCCATGTTACTGAAAGGAGAGAGACAACACGTGTGGGAGTGCTGAAGCCCTGCTGGCAGCCCTTTGGGACAGTCTGCAATCCCGTATCTGCTCATCCTGACCACCCAAGAGAGCTGTGGGGTCACTGCCAGCCTTGCACTCTTCCTTCTCTGAAACTTTGGACCACCAACCCTTTTGCTCACTATGACATTTTCTCAAGGGGAGTCAGAGGTAGGTAGCAAATACTTCTCCTTGACCACAGTCCAACATCTCTCCTGGGAGAGATGCAGGCAATGCAGGCGATGGATTTAAACTCCCATAGACCATGACCAAAGCTGAAGCTGGATCTCCCCCACTGCAAAATGAAGACAGCAATGCCTTGGGTTTTTTTTTAAATATTAAAGTACTGTGACTACTTTTTCTTTTCTTTTCTTTTTTTTTTTTTTTCTTTTCTTTTCTTTTTTTTATTTTTATTTTTTTTTTTTGAAATTAGCCTTTTTTGAGTTTTAGAGCAAAAGTATCGGCCTGGGACCAGGTAACGAGACCCCAGGTAATGAGAGGCCCTGATTTGGCCTGGGGCATGCAGGTGCTCTCAGGAGCCACTGGGCAGCATAAGCTCATCCTGTCCCATTTCCTATATTTTTTTCTTGTGATAAAACAGCTTTTGAAAATGTATTTGGACACCTAACCCTAGAATACACAAGTGTAACATTGTTTCAGAAGACTGGCCTCTGATTTGCTTTGTAAAACTCTGAAGAAATGTGGGAGGTTTTCTTCTTTGGAATAATTTAATGTGTTTTGCTTTAAACTGTGTCCAAGCAAAGAAACTACTGCAACAGGAAGCTGAAAACTTCAGGGACAGAGTCTCGTTATTAATTCTGATACCTTACCGTAAATAATTAACATATTTTAGTGGTTTAAAAGGAATGCAGGAGCATCAGTTTCCATTCATCTGTAATAATAAAGGAGGAGGAGGAGGAGTGAGCTGACAGGAGGATATGAGATAGTATGAATTAAGGTTAATAAATAATGCCTACAGTGTTAGTCATCAGTTTTACCTTGCACATCTCAACATCCCATATGCTGCACACTGCAAAGTTTTACACGCATTTTGAAATGGGCTTGTTTTGCATGGAAAAAAAAAAAATAGATTATATTTAAGCAGATATTCAGAACTCACTTCAGATGGGAATTAAACAGAGGGAAAAAAATCTAAACATTATTTTCTCTCGCAGTTTCTTTATTTTTTCTATTTTTGTTTAATGTGATATGATTCATAAATATTTGATGGGCTATGACTCAGTAAATGTCATTTTCTTGGCTCTGAAGGGGATTTTGAGTGTTGATCAAAATGATACACAGTCTCTCTGGAACAAGTAAGACAAGTACTGTATATCTGAAGGCCAGATTCTAGGTCTGTCAAAATAAATCACAAAGTCTCAATTGTATTTCAGGATTAAAGGGGCAAGTTGTTGGGGAAATCTAGGTTAAAATTTTAGCAACGCTGTTATACTAGGAAATCTTGTCTGACTTTTCTTTAGCTCTTCACTTGCTGATACTGCAGAAGCAATAACTTGTGCAAACTATAAAGGTGTGTCCAACGTTATGAAAATTACTTAAAGTGACAATGGCGTTTTTCATGCTTGTTTTCAAGCTCCCTTCTGCCTAAGAACCAAATTTGTTTCCTCTAACCTCGTTAGTGTTCTGACTGTACACCAGGACAAGCCTTCTTCCATATCTCCAATGCCTTCCCTGGACCATACTCAAAAGATGAGAATCAACTCTGACTTTAAATGGGAGATAGAAAAAAAGAGCATGTATTTTATCAAGCCCTCTGTGATTTTTGGAGGGCTGTGCAGCAAGCATTGCATAGCAGCAGCTGGAATTGAGAGGGTGTAGGCTGTTTCCAGAGTTTTGTGGTGAAACACTCCACCTCTCTATAGAATTTGGAAACAGAAGAGGATGCAAGAAGACCCATTTATTACCTGTTTTGTTGCTTTATTGTGTTTACTTGTAAATCTTATCCCCTCCCCTCCCAAGAGATGCATAAGTCCTGAAACATGGGACAAGAAGATTACTTGAGCAACAGGCTACTGGGCAGCCTTCCCAAACAGAAATTCTTGGTTTTCAGTGGAAATATTTTTGCCTCAAAGTTTTCAGTTTCCAAAATAACAAAGCACTGATGAAGCCTTTTCCCATACAACTACAACTCCCTCACTAAGACAAACAATATGAGAATTCAGTAAAAGCAGGGGAAGAACAATAATGTCAGAGGTGTCAGCTCCTACTCACTTAAATACGATTTTACTTTGATGACTTTCTTTTGGTTTCATTCTATAAGAAATGACAGTAATTAGCAAAGAAAAAGATTTATTTTCAAGCACTTTATCTGGCTCCTTAAGACATGAAGTTATCCCTACAAATGTGTGATTACTACAAAAATTTTTTGATTCACGTTTCCTGGAAACTGTGGCTGATATCCCAAAACAATTGGAAATGCTGGTCCTTGCATTTGAATTCTACAAACAAGTTCTCAAACCATTTGTCCTGTCATACTTGGAGATGTGAATTTAACACTTTCACCTTGACTAGTTGAATTCATGTCCCTCCACTCCTTCTTACATGAATTCTTTAATTGTTATACTACTCTGTTATTGTGGAATGAAAAATGGGGGAAAAAACAAAATAAGAGGAGGGGATCCAAGAGTACTTCTCCTTTGCGAGTACCACAGGGAAAAGAGAAAGAAAAAAAGAAGTAAGAAAGAAAAGTACTGCCTTCATCACATTTTGTAGCAGAGCCTGATTGCCTCAGTGCATCTTAGGTGCCACCTTGCAAAGCTGCCTGGGTTTGGGTCTGTGGGGAGCTCAGCAAGAAAGAGGCCAAGTTTGGGATGTGGCTGAGATGAGGTATGATGGTTGTGCCAGCCACCTCAGCCCTGTCAAGATGCAAGGCAGTTCTGGACATGCTCAGAGGCACTACAAATGCTGAGTGTGTTGGCTATTAAAATCACAGGTTAGAGCTATGGAACTTAAATTTTGCTGAAAATCCATTTTAGAGCCATAAAACTTTCTGGGAGTGGCAGGGAAGGAGAAGAAAAGGAATATTTAACCCTCATTTTCCATAGCTTTTGGTCAGAAAAATACTCTACTATCAAATTTATCAGTTGTTTTGCTTGGCTTTATAAAACAATACCAGTTGGATTGGTATACTCCTGCCAAATTCTTCATGAATAGGCAACAACATGAGTTGAATTGGAAAGTTTTGTATTAAGGGAAGGTGATTTTTCAAAACTAATTTCCTTGTGATCTTGTCCCAGCCACTGGGACCAGACAAAGGCCATTTCCACCCACAGTCATGCCTTTGGCAGCAGGCAAAGAGATCAGTTTTTCAAAAGAGTTTAGCCAACTCCAGAAGCTGTTTTGTTCAGTCATTAAACTTCAGGAGAAAATTTTTATGCCTGGAAGCACAGAGACAGACAGTTGTAACTAGATTAAGGAGAATGTCATTAGTATTGATTAAGTGCACAATATTTTTGAATTGTCTCTTTAGCTTTTGTACGCAGGACCATATATAGTGCAGTTTGTGGTACTGGGCAGCTGGTAAAGAGAGCCATCCTTCCTGGCAGCCTTTGGCAGCCATTTCATGCTTCATTATCCACTGCTGTCCTAAGGACACTAAACAATCCCATATGCTTACATCACCTGGAAGTCCCCTGTGGCTGGTTTTGTTCCTTTTGAAAGCTGAACTCTGAGTTTTAGGAGGCATTAGCAGGTGATGCAGAGCACTTGCAGCCCCCTCACACAACTCTGGTGACACCAGCTAAGCATTGCCTTCACTGCCAGCTTCAGTAATGCAGCACAGAAATGAGTCCTTTCACCACCTCAGCCTCCTCACACAAGGTAGACGAATAACAACAACAGAAGGAGCCCTAAAATCCCATCTCTTATGAGAAGGATATGTTAGTGCAAGCCATATGGAATGCTGCCATGATCTTCCCTGCCCGTGGAGACCTCTCAGTCGAGGCAGAGGGTGTGTTCAGTGGATCCTGGGGCAAGGCATGACAGAGGCAGGACGAATTCACTCAACACCACAGAAACCCTGGACTGCCTTGGAACCTATAAGGCAAGGCAAGGAGACAACACAGCCCCAGTGAGGAGAGAGACAAGATGGGTATGCAGAATGCACACAAAACTCCTCCAAAGAAGGACACCAGTTATGTCACAAAGGAAACAGCTGGTGTGGGGGGGTGGGCTGGGGTGGAAGAGAAATACAAGACCTAAATGACTGATGATAACCTCTGACCTAAGAGAGGTTTGGATCAGATCATCAGAGGTGTTACTTGGAAGGGATCACAGAAGTCAGTAGCATAATATGAACTAACAACAGCAGAGAGGTTGATGTCCCTGTAGATTATAAAAGTACCTTAAGTATGGGCATGAAAGATGTGTGATTTACCCTGTAGTTGAAAAGGGGTAATGGTGCAAGGGGTAACTGAAACAGAAGTTAGGTTGTGCATTCATACCCCCAGCATACTTTATGCATTGGCTTTATTGGACTCATATGTGCAAGGCAGACCTGTTATCAGGATCATCCCCTCATTTTGGGGTCAGAGCATGTAAGGTATTTATTTTTTCAAGGCCAAAGCCATGTTTAAAGGGCATGTTGTGCTATTAAAGGGAATTATATGAGGAGAATGGAAGATCAGACAAGCTGAAGCTAATGCATATCTGACAGAGAGGCACTGTAAAGAGCCGTGTGTGAGTTGCTCATCTCTATATCAGAGGCAGCAGTTCAAGAGAAGGGGGATTTATCCCAAACTTGCAAGTAAATCATAGTGTTTAGCTAAGAGAGAGAGATTCACCTTTTACTGTTTTGTGCCCTTCTGCTTCTGGATGGGAATCATCAGGAGGAAAAAGGAAATTATGTTTAATGGAGTTGTGCAGTTCTTTCAAGCAGTTACTGGTCATGGGAAAACAAAGAAGGACTTACAGGAGACTGGAAACACTGTCCTAGTGAGTAACAGGAATGGGTGAAAATGAGAGGATTTGAGGACCCCCTCAGGACAAGGGAAAGAGCACCAAAACCTTCAGTGCATCAACTCTGACAGGCATGCCAGCAGAGCAAATAGCTTCTTCAGTGCCATATGAGGACACTACAATTACTGCTTTTTGAAGAGATACTGGAACAAAATTTCTAGTTCAGACCTGCTCCCACACTGTGTACCTAAGCCTGAAGGTATTCTTTAGTTTAATTATATAAATTGTTTTGTAAAACAGAACCTGAGAAGTACTATATAAATGACTGATGGAACAGAGTATGAATGACCATGTTGTTTTGATGGCTTAAAGGAAAAGGAAGGTTTATTTTGGATAACACTTTGAGAAGAGCTATCACTCAATTTCAGGAAATAAGGTAAGATGTAACTGCATCTTATTTCAGTACTCTTTTATAAACCAGTAAAAGGAATACAGACTTAATCCAGATCCCAATAAAATTATCTCTATGATACCCGTCCTTATCCAAATGCTTAGGAGAAGTCCTCAGGTCAGCACTACGGAGTGTGGTGGAGGAACATACATTATTCTGCCAAAGATTATTTCCAGATCATGCATAGTAATTTTGCCTTGTGAATTGTCCTAAACTCAGGAAAAATACCCATATGAGTTGCTAAAAGTCTACTACAGAACACTGAATCTTCTTACAGATGCTTTATTTTAATAAGGATATTTAAGGGGAGCCCAGAAATGTCAAGACTTCATTTCCCTGGGTGCTCCTCTTCAATCGTGGTACGTCATGTTCATATCAAGCTTGGAAGGTGCACTGCTTACAATTTCAGTTTTGGAATTAAGATGCTGAAAGCTTTTAGCTCCAGCACTTTTAAAAACAGAATCTTAAAGAATGGAGGAGTTGATAAAAATAACTTTTTGGGCTGTCCCAAACCTCCCCCAGAGGGGAATGATTGTAGGAAAGGTCTAGGTCCATTTTTAGATGAGTCATAAATTACACACTCTATCTAGTAGTTAAAGAGGGAGAAATGTAGAAAAATGTAACCTTTTGACCCTTCCTTCCCCAAACAGCTAAAGTTCTCAAGAAAACATGAACTATTATAGATATTAGTCACTCCCCTTAGAGATTAATTTGCTGCCTGAAATCCTGTTACAGAACTTGCTCTTTGTGCATTAAAGAGATTATATGCCACTTTGAGATCCGAATTTAGGAGAACAGATTCATTGGTATGGAAGGCAATCCTTGTTATAGATGATTGCACTCAGAGGTAGGAGAGATGGCTTAATTTTTAATTTGGATGACCCAAGAGTTGAAGTGGCAAGTTAGTACCAATAATGAAGTGCAAAGAAACAAGAAATCGTCTTGCAACCTCATGGTTTTATTCTGAGTTCATAAAAAGAGCCTGGTGGGAAAGGAGTGAAGGGGGAGAATATCAGTTGTGATGCAGGAGTATTTTAAATCAGCTTGGACCATGCAGCACAGTTTATATTTACAGCTGAGACAAAGCCTCAAGTTAGAATTTATGTTGCTCTTAATGCCTGTTCTCACATTTACGTAAAAATCCAAGAGAAAGTTCCCCTCAGGCAGGTAAGGGTCCAGGTTCTGGGCTGAGGTCCCTGATGACTTGATGGTGATGCTGGTAGTTGGCAACATGCCCCAGGCATGCCCAGACAAATGGGAAAAGATTTCCCCTGCGCGGGTGGCGCTGGCACAAGGGCAGCAGTTGGAGCTGTTGACATTCTGGAGGACATTTCTCAGAGCACTTGAACTGGCAGCATGTAAGCTGTCTTCTTATGAACTACAGATCTTATTAATAGGGAGGGACTTGTCTTTGACACAGGTCTGGTAGAGTTTCTTCAAACAAAGGTAGCCATGTAACACATGCTAGATGCCAGACCATAAACATGTACATATTTCATCACATAATTTTATAGCTTACAAATATATGCTCCTCCTTAACATTCTGCATTTTTTCATTCAGACACTACATATGCTTCCACCCACTACATTTTCCATCTGTACCTTTGCCTTACTGACTTGTCTCTATATAATCTTGTATTCACTATCAGGATTAGTGTTACAGTAGTGAAATGGGCTGTATCTTTGTTCTTAGCATCATAGTAAAGTAATTCCTTCCAATGAATATAAAAATTGAGTTAACTCCTTTTTAGATCTGTTCTGTCCTGCTCCTCTAACAAGTTACAGGTATGACAGGGTGTTGTTATGTGTCACAAACACTCAGGAGCTTGTTTTCTTAATGAACTGACCCCTTCAAAAGCACAGCAAGTCACTTAATTAACTGAAGTGTCAAATTTCTTGGAAATATTATAGTCACACATCTCTCAGAGAAATAGATTCTGTCAACCTGCTGTCAATTGACTATGTCCCATATAGTTAAAGATATTTTAAGTATTCTTGGAAAGAAACTGTTGGGAAAAATATTTAATAAATGGAAATTCAACACAAATAAAGCAGAAAGCTTCTGGCATGCATTTATTATTGTTTAGAATAATTTAACTTGTCAAAGGAGTTGGCAAAGAATTTAAGTAATATTTATCTTTAGGGAGTAACACATAATAAGGCTGTTCCACATTTTTCGTTGCTTGGCTTTTTTTTAAATTGGAAATGCTCAAATATAAACTTCTTATAATATTTAGTCCTAACTTTATGTTGCTGACACAGAGATGCAGGTTGATACAGCAAAAGAGGTAGCCATACATGAATCTAAAAGTAGTTATTGAAAGTATTTGGATTTTAAACATTTTTGAAGCTGAAAATGATGAGTCATGTCTTTGCCTTTGACTAAACATTATGACTATAAAGGCCTTTTGATTCAGTGGTGGGAAGAAACTAGACCATTATTTTGCATATCCTTTCCTGTAGGTTCCAAGGGACAAACTTCACATTCTTTCTTAGATGGAAAAGTACTTCTTTTAAGTATTAAAATACCAGATGCATAGATACCAGGAATTTCTGATTACATGTTCGCTCTCATCCTAAGAATGATCCATAAGGGGGTGGAAACCAGTACTTAAAGGTTTCAGAGGAAATATCCTGGAGAATTTTTTAGGTGATGAGTAACAGCATATAGGTTAGAAATCTCTTCAGAAACGATTCCATTCCAATGGGTCTAACTTGCAAGGGCAGACATGGACACAAGCCACAAGAAAAAGGAAGGAGTTAACTTCATACCTTGCCACCAGCAATGAAACACTCAAATCTGAACCCAAAAATAGACTTTAATTCTCAGTTTCAGGTTTTCAAAGTAGAGAACTTAGTTCAGGTACATTGGTAATGTAAATAATGTTTAAACTATCTTACTTGTGGAGGTTTATATTATGCAGCCCATTCTTACATGGTATGTCTCTCCCTTCAGTCGGGCACAACTGGAGACCTGCAGCTGGAGGGGAGTGTGTGCTGGATGGAACAAGCAGGGGAATGTGTTCTCTACATGACTGCACTGTCTGGGGAACTTCCCTGTGGCTGCTCTTGCTTTAATGTATTTAGTATTTAGGCAAACTCATAAAATGCAAATTATCTCACAAAAAACCCTATTTTTAAGAAATTTCATACATTCTAACAGTTCAAATCAATGGGATGATTTGGCTAGCAAAATTAAATTAATTCATAAGAGTTGCAGATAAGGAGAGTGGTGAGGAAAGATCATTACAGTAAAAGACACAGGACATATTTTCACTCACTAGTTTATTCAAAATTATCAACTAGGACATAAACAGTTAGTCATGAAGTAGTGTTACAAAAGCTTAACAAACCTAGCCAGGTACTAGTAGATTAATAAAAGGTTTGTGGTGTCCTCTGATCAAACCCCGCAGCAAGGTGAAACACCGAGTTAGCATGTACACTCAACTCTATCCCTTATTGTAGAAATAGCAATAAAAAGAAAACACATCACATAGCAAAACCAGAGGCACCATAGCCTAAAAACACAATGTGGAACTGAACCACACTCTGAGCATTCAGCTCAGTCCTTTAGACTACTGATTTAGGGTCATATCTGCCAGGCTTGACCTGAGCCACCGGCCCTTTAGGTTGGCCATGCTAAATGTCAGTGGAGCAGGTTATTAAAGTAAATAAAAGGAACTCCACAGAATAAGAGAAAGCAGCCGAACTATTTTAGATTTTCCAGTGATCAAAAGCTTAGAATTATCAGAGCATAAAAATGCTAGGAAACCAATTTTCATTTTCACTGTCTGGTCTGATGTAGAAACAAGTACAAAACAGTACTAAACATACCAGTGATATTTTTTTTCTCTGCAGACTTGTTTGCAGCAGTTTTCAGTGGCTATTCATGCTAAATATGCTGGCAGACCCCCCACTTTCTCTGGTAAAGAGAGATAAGGTTGTCCCCTCCCATTGCCCACCCTTTCAAAGGAATGCCTTCACCATCCTCTGTTCACCATAGAGACAGCCTGGAACCAGATACCTGGCATGACATAACTTATGGCTGCTTGAATAGAATTCTATAATTCTCCTAGTCTACATATCTGCTTTCTTTAGGGCCCTCAATCTGTTTTGGAGAAGAATTAAATAACATATTCTGACAAATCTGAAACATACTCGGGTCTGATGACAAGAGTAATGCTTTTCCCAGTTCTGTCAAAAGGCAGCAAATTCAAGTCCCAGAGACAGGATTAATAACTGTTCCTAAGCACAGAGCAGAAATTTGATTTATCTAAAAACCTATTGGCCAGCTGGCCCATCCATTGCCCTTCTCTCTGCCTGCCATTCCTAACAGACAGAATGCTTTGGCTTTTTCCTCCCCAGTCCAGACAAAACCCTCTGAGGCTGCAGGACTGCATGCTCTGCTCTGAGCACAGATGAAGGGACTTAGAACATAGACACTGGCAGCTGACTACACTGGAAATAGCGTTGTGACACAGCACTATATGTACATGCCCATGTGTACCCTGTTTGTGCAGCATCTGCCTAGAAATAAAGTGAGTATAAAGGGGAAAATGCATTGGAAGTCTAGACAAATACATATTTGTCTGGCTTCAAATTTTTGTGAGTTTACTAGCACAGGGTTGAAAAAAATTTCCACTACAAATTGCCTACAATAAAACAAAAGTATTTTAAAATGTCAAATAATTTCTCTTTAACTGACCCTTTCAGGGGCTAAATTCAGACCCTTTTTTTCCACATAGGAGGAGAAAGGGAAATGGAGGTTAGGGGATGCTCCAGACATTGTCGCTGGCAGTGAGGTCTGGCAGGATACATCCCAGACATCCTGGCCCCAGCACAGCCAACAGAGCATCCTTGTCCAGAGTATTAGATGCAAAATGCTTTATTCCAGTGGTGAGAAACTGGTGATAGCCTGAGCACCCAAAGCAATGCTCCACTTCAGCCCACGCCTTTGCATAGGGTGGGAGCCCATGCTTACAATTCCCATGCTTACAATTCCCATACTTACAATTCCCATGTTTACACCTGTGCTCTGGCATGTACAACTGAAGGTGCCACCAGAGTCACCAAGTTTAGGCCCCAAAATTGCAGATAACTGTGCTAGGTTAAAGGTCACTGACAAGCCACTCAACTCCAGCAGCCAGCGAAAAATACCCAAAGTACTCATAGAGAACATGTGGAATATTTAAACCCTACCCCCAGCCCTCAAAATTTGTATCAGTTCACAAAGAAGTCTACAAAATCTTGGAATTTTGCAATGGAATGTGCCCTATTAGAGCTGTGCTATTGGCCATATTCTGTATGACAAGCAACGGGGAAAGAAGTGGAAACAACCCCCAAATTCAGTAATCCTAGTCTTTTGTACCTGGCAAATTCTTAGGAATTTAGAAGTAATCTGACAACTGCTCTAAGAATGCTAAATAAATAAAAGAGCACAGGTTGTAAGGTATCTCAGCAGCATCATTACAAAGAGGAATGTATCTTTTCCAGTACCGACAGAAACAACCCCAATAACAGAGATGTTATTTTTACATCTCTGAATGGTGGAATCCCTCTTCCTCACCCTCTCTGGTGAAACACGTGAAGGGAGTTTCTTACAAAACCCAGAGAGATAATCTCTGCCTATCTTCTTGCCTGCAGTGCTTTCACACACACTTGTCTTGAAATGAGAGATGAAAATTTACCCCCCTACCAACAGTATCAGGGCAGTTTTAGGTACTACTAGCTGGAAAACAAACGAACAAACAAACAGCAAACCTCTTTGTGTTAAGTCATTGATTTAACAGATTTTGTTTGCAAGTACTTCTGTATTTTGAGGTAAATTACAAGCGTCAACACAGGTGTGCAAATAAACTAGTCACCCTACCTGTGTATACATGATGAGAATCAAAGTTAAAAGAGTAATTTATACAGTTTTTTTTGTTTTCTTTCACTCTACTAATATCTAAGATACAGATGCAAAAAAGCTCACTATACAGTCACTTAAATTTAATTAGTTCCTTGTTCCTGTTCTACATGTTGTTATACTCATTTGTTGGTTACAAAGGACAACGTAAAGTGTCTACACATTTGCATTTTGCTTGTCATGCTATCTGTGGTACAGCTATTGTGCTGAGGTTTCTTTCCTCCTAATTGTGCATTGAAGTAGCTCTGGGGGTTATAACAGAAAAACAAACTGCATCCAATCATTAGTGCATCAGAATTAATGTTCCAGATAAAAGTAAACTTTTCATGCCTCAGATATCATTTACAATTCTCTCTAAGAGAGACGTATGGAAACCTCTGTCTGTTTGGATGCTTTTTCAGTTCACTCTGAAAATAACAATGAAGAAATGAAACTTCACCTGGGAAACAAATGAAACTGTTAATGAGCTCAAATGAGCACGTGGTTGATTTCGTATTAAAGTGGCTGCTGATACAGATTTAGAAACACAATGAACTTAATGCACAGTTTAGGAATCTTGCCCAAAGTTTAGTCTGGCCCAGATTAGAAGAGAGCTTTCTTACTGTGAGCATTTTCTTCTTTTTTGCATAGTGAAGAATTCTCTTTCTCTAATGAAGGTGGGATAATGAGCAGGAAGCTGTGAGCAGTGGAAGAAGCAAGGTAAAAAAGAAGGAATTGACAAAAAGAATTCATACAGGTTTCTCACCTTTCAGACAAGACAGTGAGAGAAAATGCTTGCATCTAACACGTAAAATGCATGTAAAATGTGCATTCTTTTTTGTGAGGGCAGATAAAACCCCTTGACATAAGCAGGGCCCTGAAGAGTGGCAGAACATGAGAAGCACTATGCAGTCAAGCCAATGTTTGTCACTTTCTGCCTTTGTTTCAGTGAAGTTGTTTACTGGAATGACCAAAAAATGTGGAAAACCTGTGTTACATTGTGTTAATGGCATATTTAATGCTTTATATATAGCCTCCTGGAGTAATTCTGTTTTGAGAGAAT
Organism: Daphoenositta chrysoptera; assembly: GCA_013397915.1. Taxonomy (NCBI): domain Eukaryota; kingdom Metazoa; phylum Chordata; class Aves; order Passeriformes; genus Daphoenositta; species Daphoenositta chrysoptera. Next base: position 425,579 of record VZRO01002734.1, read on the forward strand.
CAAAATATGTCATTTTAAAAGAGATTCCAGAGCATATTCTGCAAAGCTATTAATGTGTTATGAACAGTATGGTAGAAAAATAAAAAAAAGTCAACTATGAATTTTATTTTAATATTTGTTTTTTTGCTTTAGAGCCTAACTTACATGTTTTATAATGCGAGTCTGGTCCAGTGTGTCACTGGCCACTGTCTCTTGATTACTTTACAAGTAGCAGAGGTGGACAGAGCACATAGTTTTATTTGGGAAAGAAACCAAGACATCAGTGTCCAGACAGAAACAAAAAAATAGAAACTACAATCAAAAATGGTAGCAGCAGGCTTCTGAGAGAGTAAAAAAATGAATTTATTGATATGCTCCCACACTTTTTGACTTCCTAAAGAACAAATAATCCAGAATCCAAATGTTCAGCTCTTGACCCCAGCCAGTGTTTCCTCCACTCCAGATTATGTTTTTAGCCTGTATGTGTAATTTTGAGGTGTTTAGATAGCATGAGCTACATTTCATGTGATCATTACAGAACTCCCTGTATGCCATGTGGGAAAAACCAATTATTTCGCAGTAACATCCAGTGAAACTGAAACAATCCATCACCCAAGCAAACCAAGAGAAAACACTTAGAACTGAATGATTTGACCACCCAGAGCAGACTACAAGCAAACTACCAGGCCCTTGAAAAACCTCCCGTGTGGAGAAAAGTACAGATATCCTAGAGGCTTGCATACACTCTGAAGACACGATTGTCCTGTTGCCCACCCCAGCAGCTGTGTGTGTGTCCCTTTGCTGTACTGCACTGTTTTGTTCTCTTTCACCAGTCTGTAAACTTTAATATCCTGATCTACATCCCAAAATTAGGCAACTGAGGAAACTCTATCTCACATAATGGAGAAGCATATGGGTGATAGTCCCAGTCTGGTCAAAGGCTGGATTTAGATACTTACACAGGTTGTACAGAGGCAGGTTTGCATTCTCCCACTGCCCTGGTGGATGTGCAATAGCATCCTGATGAAAACTTTATTTTCCCCGCTATTGTGGCAGAATTAGGTCCCTTCAATTTTTCCTGTTGAACTTCCTACCTGTTCTGTCTAGAAAAGAAATTTGAATTGACCCAAAATCGAAAAGAATCACTACATCACAGTTGTAAAGGCATTAATTTAAAGAGAAAACCAGTTGGAGTTGAATTCATAGCAAGAGGAGATGTTAATAGTGGCTTGCAGTCAGGCATCCCATAGCCTGGAGGCATGGCTAGTCCTCCTGCAGAAGGATGGTCCCTCAACGTCAGAGTTCTTCAGCTCCTAGGTCTCTGGAAAGAAAGAGTGTTTGGAAGAGATAAAAAATATCATTTATCCAGAAAACACTGAACAATCCTGCTGTTGGAGGATTGGAGATTGGAGACTAGAGCCGAGGACTTCACAAATACCCACCAACAACAATGTGTAGGAGAGGTGGAATTTGTCAGCTCTCCCTGCCAGTTCCAGAGAGCTTGAGGGTGGCTTTGGCTGAGACCATTGGATACCATCCACCATCACCTCTACATTTTTTTAGATGCAGAGCTTTTCAGAATTCTGTTCTCCATGAGATTAGCCAAGCAACAACAGCCATGAAGCCCTATATTGATTCCTGGGTGTGTGATGGAGCTGTCTGGTCGTTGTGCTTCAGGCTCAGCCTAGGCAAATTTTCATAGTATTGCACACTCATGAAAGGATCTAGCTAAGGCTGAGGCAAATAAGTGGGGCTTTCTGAGTCTGCACATGGTGCTTCTCAAAAGCTGTAATCCTGAATGCACTTTCAAGGTACCATGGTGGCTGGGTGGTATTTTCAGGGTCTAGTTTGGCCCTGGTCACCATAGTGGTAGGTGGATGATAAAACCTTTTGCGTAGCCTACAAATGCATGTTTATCAAATGCTGCCTTGTTTAGCCTATAGGTATTTGCACAAACTGAAATTTTCTAGGGTAGGCTCCAGGACAAGAACCTGGATAAACACAGCAGTTCTCTGTCTCTAATGAGCTAGCAAACAGCAGCAGCCCTGTTGGTGCCAAATACAGTGTTGAAATTTCATGCCCAATCTTGTACTGCATTTAATGTGTCGATGAATGATTGGTCACAAGGGAAAGAAGAAACGTTATGCTGCCCTTCAACTAACAAATACTAACGTAATATTTCAGAAATAAGTGGTATGTCTAGTTGTAACAACATATCCAGCCAGATACACAAAAGCAGAAACCATTCTTTCTGATTGGACTTGGAAGTTCAGCCTTTTCTTGATACAGACTCTTGAACAACAGAAACATTTTCTGTGTGTGATGATACTCTGCATGTGTGCTGTAATTGGGCTTGGTGAGACATTCTCATTGTAACTTTCTGTTAGACTTTGGCCAATTTTTAAATCACTAACTCAGGAAAGCTTTTGGCTCAGATTAAAACTGAAATGAAGTTTACTGTTTTACATCAGCAGGCAGGTAGACTTCCTTTCTACAACATCAAAGTGGAACTCTCCAAGATAGTCTTGATGACTCTTTTTATAGACAGGTGTCAGGGTTTATAGACCTGCACACAGCAGGGACCCTGCCATCAGTTTTCAGATGCCTGGGTAGCACCTTAACATTTGCCTAACTGCTAACAAAATCAATTCTAGTAAATTAAACAGAAAACAAGAAAAGGTGCCCAGGCAGTGGCATTTACTACCCAGACAATTGAACCGTTCTGGCACAAATCTGGGTGGAAAGAAGATTACCGTCATAGAAGACTCCCAGATCTATAGCTAATTGAGAGTTAGGTGCAATACACACAGAATTTGGATGTAGGTACTGTGTACTGAAGTTTACTAATATGGAGTCTCTGCAGTTGGCTTTCATGTTAGGCCAAAGTCCTGAGTGCATTTTATTTATTCCTATCGCTGAAAGATAAAACTCCAAAGAATTTAACACTGTGCTCTGCTTTATAAATTATTCTGTTCTAGTCCAGATCTCATAAAGCCCAGAGCTCACTGGCCATGTATACAGCCAGGAGGGACTACCAGTGCATTTGAGGACAGTCTCAGAATGTAAAATTATCTTGGTGAATTAAAGCACTATGTCCTTGGCGGGGAGGGGGCTGGGGGAAGAAATAATCCAACCAAACAAAAGCCAGATACAATGAACTTACCCCAAATACAAGACTCCCCTTGTCAAGGACAATCCACTGTACCTGTTCAAGGGGGAGTGTAGTAGTCTAGGGAACAGTCTAGAAAAAAGGGTCTGGAATACAAGTGCAAAAATAGACATAAATTAATGGTGTCACGGTCTTGTGAAAAAGTAAACAGTGGCTCTATGAACAGGAACAATTTTACTTGGCCTTAGTAAAACTCCACATTAAATTGTTACATATTTTGTCTGTATTAGGGAAATCCAGGGAATTTCCTTCTTTCTTCTCCTTCTTCCCCTTTTCAAATCACTGTGAAGCAAGTGAAGAAAATTCAAAGAAAAATAGAAAGAATAGACTACAAGAATATCTAGAAATATGACCTATGTACAGAAATTTAGTGTCAACAGCATTCAGTCTAGAAATGAGCACACCAGAGGACTAAGTCTCACACATGGTAAAACCAGGAGCAGGGAAATTATCTGTTTTCCATATTGTCTTCACATATGATCATGTGTCACAAACTTCCTGCAACACTGGACCATGTTTTCTGCTGAATCGGAAGATATGCTGAGGGGACAAGAATGCCCATATTAAGAACAGGCTGGGCAGTAGTCGTAAGGAGCCTCATGAGCACACTGATATGGGTGATGATCTCTTGAAAAATCATGGTTTATTTTCTATGATTTCCATATATATTTCCACCCTATTAGTGTATGCCTGAAATCATGCTACAATTAATACCTGACTCTTTATTTGCACTTGGGGCATCTCATCAGTGGTGATTTATAATTTTTTTGACACTCAGTTAGGTAATTAATTGAATATTTAGTGATAATTTTCCTGGTAGTGCATATTATGTGGCACTTTAAGTCACACACACATTACAAAATCTCTGGTATATAGTGTCGATACAGTTACATCAGTTTGCTGTTTGGTTCCCAAGACAGTGCACTCATCTCTCCAGACTAGATTCTTGTTTAATCCTTCAGCAATCACAACTTTTTCCTCCTCATGCGAATGTAAGACTTTTTCCCTCTACAGTGCTTAGAAAGTTGTCTGTGTAGATTCTGGCAGTAATCCACCAGGGATTTATCAACTGCCTTTTGACAGGTAAAAAGGGCTTAAAAATGGTGGGAACATCCTGAATACTGAAATGTGAGAAAAGCAATAGCATCTCAGTCTCTCTCTCATTCAAATGTAGAGAACAATTCTTAAACCACAGGTTCTATGGCATTTTCTGCAAAATCACCAGAGAAGAGATAAACCTGCTGGGTTGTTTGGGCACTTTGAAGATCAGGTTTCAATCTGACTTACATAAAGAAGACAGGAAGGACTGAGAATTCCTGAGAGACAGAGAGAGATAGTCTCCCTGTCTCTGTCTGTCTGTCTCTCTCTCTATGCAACACCTCCATCCCCCCACTAGAAATTGGGAGTTGTGACCAGCTACTTAAAGAATGAGCTGCACAGATTTCAGCTGTTCCCAGGAAGAAACCCGTGTCCTCCTCGCTCTGGGATTTTTCTGCAAATTATGTTTCTTCCGTTATTCTTTCTAGTTTTTAAAACATCAACAAGTTTATCCACCTTTCTTTGTACTTGTATTCTGAATTTTTTTCTTGAGATTTTCTAACAAAAAAAAAGCAGGTAGCATTTTGCACAAACCAGGTATCAATCTATGCTTCAGGTAATGTCCTTCTCAAAACCAACCTGCCCACATTTGACAGCACAGGAGGCTTGATTGACATGGGAAATGCAACCCCAAGCTGGACTCACTAAGTGCCAAATGGGACAAAGGGAGTTTTTGACAAAGCCTAAGAGGAATGGAATGGAGATGGCCAAGGTCATTTCGTTTGAGTCATTGCACAATCCTTACATGGTAGCTGCTTCAAATATATCCTTAGTGTAAGAGGAGATCAGACACCTGACACGGATAAACAGACCTCACCACATCCTGATTTGCATCCAGACTCTAGAGTTTAGCTCTGTTCATTCCTTTTTGCTGTGGTTTCTTTATACAGTTCTTGGAGGAAAGAAAAGCGTTGTTCAATTGACATGATATTTTGCAAGACAAGTCCCCAGCTTACAAGAAGTTGAGCAACATTTTGGCAAAGATTTTGGCATTTTCTTTCCTTCTTTCATGAATTTATCTTTGTCCAAAGTAGATCTTCTCCATGACTCTCCTGTCTGCACAAACTACTCTGTTTGCTGAAGGAGTCTTTACCTCCTTTTAATCCTTCCTGAACTTTACAGCTTCCTTTGTGTTTAGTTTTCTCTACTAGACAATGTCTTTTCCTTTTTTTTTTCCCTCCCCAATGATTTTCTTCTCTTTTTTTGAAGTTTTTTCCTCTTTTTTTTTTTTTTTTCTCAAGACTTGTCATGGCTTCTCTATCCCTCTGAAGGCTTTAGCATTTTTTTATTATTATTGTTCTTTTTTCTTCTTAACATTTCTCTTTAGCCAGACTCTTACTACTAAGCTTCTGTGTCAATGAAAAGACAAACAAGCATGGACAAACACTGCAAACTAAAACCAGAAACTAGATTCCAGTTTCCATATAGATTTTTTTCATTATTTGTAGTTCTGAGAGTGCAAAGGATGATCTGCATATCCACTATCCTTTGAGAATTACATCAGTGAACAGCAATCTGAATTTCTCAGAACTTCTGTGGGAGCAGTACAGATGGGAGTAGGAACAGGAATATCATAGTTATCCTGATCCTGTTCAGTACAAGCTGAAAAGCTTTGGGGTGAATCCATGCCATAGACAATGGAAATCATTCAGTGACACCTGAGTATAAAGAGCAGATCTACACACTGAGAACTCTTTTTCAGCGTGTTTGGACAGCATGAGTAATGGCCACTGTTGAAAATGCAGCTTATAAGAAAAGAGCACAATCACTTTTCCAAAGCAGCTAAGTAGCTCTCTTCCATTTCCAGCAGGAAAGGAGCAACACGTTATTTGAGACTGGAAATGAGATGAAAGCCTATGTAACCAGATTTGTAGAAATGAGGCAGAATTCCTTGTTTTGATAATAATGCCAAACAAAGTACTACATTTCCACCAGAATCTTTGTGCTTGCAGATGTGCACGTCCACACATACTTTTGAACATGCCTGTCTTCAGTGACGTATCAAGAGTCTGGGTAGAAATGCTCAGAAATTTATTGACATTTTGATAGTTTGGCTTGATATCTAACACATTTAGCAAAAAATTACCAGGCAGAGCAGGATTGGGTTTTATTACACCAGGCAGACACTTTAAGTAATAATAAATTGTTTGATAAGATCAGAAACCTTTTATCTTTTACATACTTCTTATGCATACCTTTATGCAGAAGATGACTTCTGAATTATCTACTCTGTAGACTGTTTTTGGTATAATGTAAAAACTTTAATTATTTATTTTTTTGGATTACTATTAACCTATGAGGGATTACAGATGATAGAATTATCATTCAGCCTATTTATTATTCTCCCAAGCCTTTGTGGAGACTTTTAAAAACAAGACCATGGCATGAGTAAACAATTCCCAGTGCTCTTCTTATTTCAATTTAAAATTTAACTGAACTTGTGTATATGTGTCTAAAATATTCTTTCCTTAAAAAAATGAGATTGCTTTTGTTGTTTGTAGAATTTTCCACAAATGGGACCCAAATGAGCATTTGGAATAATCAGTAATAGTAGTAAAATCAAAATCATGTGCTTTGATCTTACTGAAACGGTAAGCTTCAAAATTAAAAAAAAAAGAGAAAAGAAGAGTAATCATGGAAACATTACAGTTTTATACCCATTCGCATCAAAAGGGAATTCCTTATTCCAAGATTTTTTTACCAAACAGTACCCTATTAGCATCATATAAGTACTCCGAAGTCCCATATTTCAAAAGCCTGTAGTACAGAGCAGCTTGAACTACATGCTTTAATTAAGCCGAGTTCCATGGCTATTTTACCCTTTATCTTCTTGAAATGCAGTGCATTCTGTGCAAGGCCTACAGAGATATCACTAGGGATTTACTCCAAATAAAAATTCCTGGCAGCACGTGCGGCACGACACCTCACAACCAAGAGCTCCAAGACAGAGCATACACCCTGAAGAGTCAAAAGCCCAGCCACTGGTGGCGATGAAAGTGGATAACAGTCCTCCTGGAGCTACCATCGTGACAGGGCTGGGCTAAATGGGAACCAAGGAAACTTTTTGCTCTGGATTCTATCAGCCCTTACTCGCCCATTTATTTTCCAAAGCAAGGGCTATGGATTACATGATAGTCCCTGAGGGAGCAGTCTGGTGCTCAAAGCTTCCTAGTGCACACAAGTTGCATTCAATCTGCTCACAAGTCATCAGTGGTGCCTCGGTGAGCACATTTGGCAGTGGCTTTGTGTATTTGTATGCTCACACACGTGTTCTCCCATCTATGGAGCTGCAGACTCTGAGTTATGAGGCAACAGGACCAAACAGCTACAGAAGAACCCAAGGATCCATGAAATATCCTAATTTATGTCTGGGGTAGCATTCAACCAACAGGAGACTCTCCTTTCTTTGAAACAGAAAATGAGCTGAAAGCCTGCATAACCAGATTTCTCAAAGATGTTGATACAAAAGCCCATCCGTGTCTTCCTGCATCACTCCAGAGCTCGCTGTCGTTGGTGGAAGAAAATAACACTGTGTTATCTGTCTCTTGGATCTACTCATCAATAGTCATTAATACTTGTATACAGTGTTTCAAACCACCATCAAGTAAATTAATCACAAAATCACAAACCACTCTACTGGAAGGCATTTTTAGTCTTCAGTGGAGGGACAAGAAGAACAGTGTATCTGAGAAGCGCCACTGAGGTTCACCCTCGTTGTCCTGCCAGGTGCCAGCTACCGTCCCTTAGTACACTGTCACTCAACATAAAACATGACTATCCCCTTAACCTAACCTTAGTTCTGACATAATGCCATGAAATCTACTTTTTAAAGCTCAACATCTCTCATTAACAAGAGTAGCCTTCATCACCAGTACTTCTGTTCAAACATGCGTGGAGATTAAAAGAAAGGAACAGACTCTCAAAGAGAAAAAAATTCATAGCAGGAAAAGGTGAGTGAGCTCATTGCTTTCTCACGTGCTGAGTTCTTTTTTTAGCTCTACTGTTTGAATCTCACGTGTTCTAGCTTTGTTTCTTGCCAAAGATTTGAAATAAGATATCCAGAGAAATTATCCAACCCGTGCGATACATTACCTGCTTATGGGTTTGATTGGGTTTTTGTTTGTCTATATTTTTTGGTTTGTTTACTTTTTTTTGTTGGACTTTTTGTTTGGTTGATTGATAGAGTTTTCTCTATGTTTTGTTGCTATGTGTGCTTAAAATTTGTGCAAACCTTTACCTGAAAAATTGCATATCTTCGCTGTTAAAGGTTGCTTCCTTCCTTCTGCGTCACACCTTCAGAGCAGTATTTGTACTAGCCAGAGGTATCACCATGTCAGGCCTGCTCCCTTTTTACATTTTTCCCAGTTGATGGGTTGGTTGAAAACCCTACCAGTTTGGGCAGTATTATCACAAGTACAAAGAAGATGAAAGGGAAGTGATGATCACTAACAGGTACATACAGACCAGGCCTAGATTTCTGATATTCTTACAGCTTCTCTGTCCACCTTGAATATCCACAAAGAGCTCATGAGGCCTTGTCTGCCCACGTTTGTACAAAGGACAAGAAGCCACGAACACAAATGGCAACAAAAGAAATTCCAACCAGACATAAGGAAAAAGCATTTCACAGTAAGAGTGGTTAAACACTGGTACCAGCTTCCCACAGAAGCTGCAGAAACTATCTTCCTTGAGGTTAAAATAACTATAAAAGGCTCTAAAAAGACAGATCTGAGTGAAGTGGATGGATTGCAGAAATAAAGCAAGACTGCAAGCAGATGTCTAAGAAAAGACAAGCATGCTCAGGACATGACACCTGCTACTCTAGGAAGGATGGGAGGGAATATTGCAAAAGAGACTCTGGACTGGCAAGACTTTGGGGTGGGGGAAGGTGAAGGGAGAGAAGGGTAAAGCAAATAGTCTTCTTTTGACTTTGCCTAACTGGGGTATCAGACTCCAGCAGAGGAAAGCAAGGCCGGAACCAGCAAGCACACTAATTATGTATAAACTGGTTCCATCTCAAAACTTCTAGATATGAATGAGAGATTGGTGTTTTTTCACAAAGTTAAGAATGAAAATGCAAACTACCCATCACACAGAAAACATTGGAAGCATAGCAAGAGAACATCTTTTTAACTAAAGCTCAGGATAAATACATAACTGTAGAGTATGTTTTAGAAAAAAAAGGAAGATGTATTTCAAGGAAAAGTTCAAATGTGGGGACAAAAGTAAACACAAAAGTTATAAAGACATAGGAATTTTTTGCAACCACACTTTTGTTAAGGAAAAATTCAGAATGGAAAGAAAACAACAGTGAACACAATGAAGGCAAGTGTGTAGTATGCCTTCAGCACAAAGACTGTCACACTACAAAATCTGACATAAACAAGAACACAGAATTACAGAATCATAGGGTTTGGCTGTAAGGAACCTTAGAGATCATTTAGTTCCAGCATCCCTGCCATGGGCAGGGAACCTTCCACTATATCATGTTACTCAGGGCTCCATGTAATTTGGCCTTGAACGCTTGTCCAGGCATGGGTCATCCACAACTTCTCTGGATAAGCCGTTCCAGTGCCTCCCCACTCACACTGTAAAAAATGTCTTCTTAATATCTGATCTAAAGCTACACTCTTTCAAACCATTCTGATGACCGACAAAGAGGGAAAAAGTCAGCTTGGATGAGGAAAACAAGAGGCTATTTATATGGACTACATGTTTGAATTGGGTTGGGCTGGAGTGAAATCATCCCAGGGCACAATTTACGACTGGGTGAGGTTCCAGATGATGGAAAAGAGCAAATGAATTTGAAAAATGGGATGGGAGCAGCTAGGACACTGGTGACTAGCCATCTTAACATAATTTTTTTGGAAAATGTTGAAATACAAAGTTGATCCATTGTAAGCATCCCAAGGATAACACAGAAATAAATAACAAGTAGTGTAGATTTTTCAAGAACAATCAAAAAAATCTTATTTTTATCTATAACAAAAAATTTTTTTTTGAGAAAAGGAAAGCTTTGTTACCTCAGGGAGGATCTATCTGAACCACCTACATTAGTAAAAATGCTTAGATTCAGTATTTGCTAGGTAAAGGCTAGTGAGAATTAGAAAGCCCAGAGTGTATTTATCATGGATTTACTATCACACTGTGTAGTTATGTATGAGGTAGGATTTCAAGAGAGTCTGTCTGGGATCTAACACTAGTCAGTGTTTCAGTTGTCTGAGTATTGAGGACTCACATTTGACAGCAGCTCTTGACAAATGGATTTTTGTGAGTAAGTTACAAAATACTATGCGAAAGTACACTAGGAAAAATTGGGAAGTGAATGGTAGGCTGCAGGTTTTTAGACAAGGCATATTTTCTTAATACTTTGCTCAAAGAAAAAACCTCCAAACTTGCTGTCATATCCAATTAAGTTTTATATTTGAGGCAGAGGGAATTATCCTTTCACTTCATGGACTGCAGGCAAGTTCTCAGCTGTTTCCCAAGAGAAATGTAGATCAAGTGGAGAGTGCAGAGAAGAGCTACAAGCAGGTCAGAGGTCTAGAGAATGTGACCTGCAGGGAAAGAACATTTGTTTATTCTTACAGAAGAACAAAGATTGTGGGGAGACATGATAACAGCTTTCAAATATGCAAAAGGATATTGCCAAAGGGGAGGTAATAATTTCTACTGTGGAAATATAAAAAAAAAAAAACAAACAAAAAAAAAAACACAAAAAAACTGCTTAAACTACCAGCTAGTACATTTGAGTTAGACACCAAGATTAATTTTACAATGGTAAAGATAGCTAGGAACAGGTTATCTCAGGAGTTTTCCAAATATCTCTGTCAAAAGCTAGAATCAGGGATGCTTTATGACTATGTGAAGAATGGTTTAGAAATAGTTGATCCTGGCTTGGAACAGAAAGGTGACCTCTTTAAATCTTCTTCATCCCTGTTTTCACAGCTTTATTTTCTCTTACTTCATGAGAATCACACAATGATAGAACTGACAAACATCTCCAACAGACACTTTGATTTGTAAAACAGATAATAACAACAGGAAGAAAGGGCACCATGATTACTTGTTTGAAACCAGAGCCTCTAAAAAAATTAAATGCAAACAGTTCTATTTGCTTAAAATGTTGGGATGTACTTTAAGGAATGATCTCTCCATGATTCCTCAAACTCTTGCAATCATGAGAAGTGTCATAGGACAAAAGGCATACCCTAAATTTATGAACAGGTATGAGTTGATCAGATTTTGTGCAGCCATGATCATGGGCTTTTATGGATGACACAGTTCTCCCTCTTTACTGTAGGTCAGGTATCAGAAAAGAGATAATTATGTGGCAAATTTGTCCATGCTTCATTTCTCTGAATGTCTTTTTACCCCACTTATTAACAGGGGTAATAATGTTCAATGTCTCCAAACTCTGTGCCATGAGCTGAAAGGTGGAAATATAGCTCTCACCTCTGATGAGGAGAAAGAAGACAGTGCTTGGAAGCTCTATAGTCTTCAGTCTGAGAAAACAGTAAAACTCTAGTCACCTTCCTGCCATGGTAGAAGGTTATCCTTTAAACACTGTTGTAATGCCAAAGGGTAATGTTAAAAATAAATAGCTTCAGATTTAAAGCTAAGCACAGTGGGTAACAAACAGTGTCTTTAATGAGTCCACTTAACGGGGTCTTCTCTACCATATAAAAATATCTTTCCTGCCTCTGCCAAACTACTAAAACTGTAATTTAAAATCAAATACCCAACTTCTTGCTGTGTTATTGTTAACCCCAGTGGTTAAATGGCTTTTCCTGAGCCCACTTGTGTGCATACAGATAAGCATATCTTGCAAACACTTGCAGAATCATGGCCAATGAAACATGATTTTTAGATGTAGCATAGATATAATCATAGTTTAGATAGAAGTAATTGATAATAAAAGTATTTGTTAACATAAAAACCACTGTCAGCTCTGCAAACACTTTCTGGGTCAGTAATTCACTACTACAAATTTGGTCTGTGACTTTTGCTTTGTTTTTTTTAACTGTGCAAAGGCCTTATTTTGCAGACAAGAGAAATGAGGGTCATCCTGTTGTCTTCTGCCAATTTTTAAAGTTTAAGGCAACTCAGCTGAGTTTTTAGACCAAAAACCCCATAGAAACAAAGCCTGTTGCTTTAACAGTGGGGATCTGTGGGTTTGCTCTGTTGTAGAGGAGTCATTGCTGACAACAGTAAATTGGTGCTTTCAATCTCTACCCCCAACCAGAATTTTGGTTAGAAACTTTGAATTACAATTAGTTTAAATAGCAGCTGGTTAGGGACTTATGCATAGAGGAGCTGTATCTTTGTCCTGGCCTTCCTCTGCAATGGAAGGCATCTGCAGAGAGAGAAAAACCTGTTCCTGTTTGGAGAATGAGCAAAGACAAACAGCAAATCTGAGTATCCCCTTCCTCCTGCGGCCTTGAGCATACCTTCTGAAAACCTGAGAGGACAGGTGATTCCCCAAAGGGGAATCCCCAAAGGGGAATCCTGTTGAAGCCAAAAGGAAATCCTCATGGACACCAAGAAAAGAAGGTGGAACCTTAAAAATAAAGAGACATTACCATACTTTGGTTGGTTTTTTGGGGACGTTTTGTTTGTTTGGTTTATGTTTATGTTGGTTTGTTTGTTTGGTTGGTTTGGGTTTTGTTGTTGTTGTTGGGTTTGTTGTTTTGGGGGGGGTTGGTTCTGTTTAGTTGGTTGGTTTTTTTGTGTGTGTTTTGTTTTTTGTTTGGTATTTGTTCTGTTGATGGAAGTTTTTAGATGAATGGGATTATTGTGGGAAAGACTATTGCATTCAAGGAATTATCAATTAGCTGGAGACCATACTTCTGAGGAAAAACTCCTTAAATATTTTAGAAATTAACTTATTTTTGCAATTTTTCCTTAGAAGAAAATGAAATAAGGAATAGTTACATAATTTTTGACTGGTATATGATCACCCCTTTTGAAGAACTATTCCTAGATGAGCACACAGGTGAAGGTTTGCTGGGAGAAGGAGGGAGTGAAAGAAAAATTGAGTTATCTTCTTAGTAGGACCATACCAAGACCAGGTAGCTTCTACTCTGGGGTATCACTGAGCCTTAGAGCTACTCCACCAGTCCAGCTCTCTCCCTGCATGGAATGTGGTCTACTGCTACTCAGGGGAAGAGTTCAGCTCTTCTAGTAGCTCAAGTCTAAGGTCTTCCTCCAGCCTGCTGCACATGAACCAAGGTAGTACTTATCCCATGAGAATTCTGATGAATTCCATGTGTAATACCCAGATGTCAGGAAACTTCTTCTCATAGCAATGTGTTGCAAGAAACAGCCATCAGTCTCCTCAAAGAAACTGCTCTGGTGGCCATTGTTACTTTCAAGGGAGGGTCTGCTAATTTGAGCATTTCTTTGCAACACAAAGAGATGTGGTGTGGTCTTGCAAACAGAGGAGGCAGAGAGCTCCAGTTTTCATCCCCTTCCTTTCCAAGACTGACCAGTGCTTGAAGAGGGCACGCGGCCCGTTTAACAAGCTAACATTTTATAATGTGACATTGTTAATCTTCAAAGTAAAACCTTGCTAAACACTGTATCAGTTGCTCTGAAAAAATTGTTTATTTATGGGATTCAAATACTTTGCAGGGGGATGTTTACAGACATGAAGTGTATCAAGACCAAAGCAGGCAGACGATGCTTCACAAATCACCTTCAAGTATGGAATTGCTTTGCTCTACTAAAGTTTCCCCCTTCTGAGTATCTCAGACCATTTTATAAACAAGCATTAATATGACTTCAACTCAACTCCTGAGTTAATTATGCACTCACATTAGGCTGGGTAAGTACATGGCTAAAAGAAATAAATATTCTACAACACTGACTGAGTATATGCATTAGGTATGGAAACACTCTGCTAAGAGGCTGCCTGGTTTGCTGCTTTGTTCTGCAAGCATGTATTATTCAAATGTGGTACAATTTCTAATCTCAGCCTACCCTGATTTTCCACAGCTCTGTCAGTAACACTTCATTCTATCACTCAAAAAACCATGAATTTTTTGTTTCTCAGATTCCTATTAAAACACTTTGTAGTAGAAGTCAGTCCCTGCTCAAGCGTAGCTTTTCTATTGTCGGAAGCTAGACTCCCCATGCTTTGTCACTGAGCTGCCCTTGAAGAAAAGGGTTTTGTGACCAGCTGATCAGGCTATTTCTTCATTATCGTATCAATTAGAATGTCATGGATAAATAAATGAAAGATCAAAGTGTGTAAAGAAAAAACTGTTTCAGAACAAAAAAGGGAGGAGGTGTTTTCTATTTGAGTAATTGAAAAGATTATCAATGGGCACCTTGAACTTCAGCCTATTGCTGACGTTTTCCAACATCTATGTAATTGTGATAAGACAGTACACAGCTATCTTTGCATGGTATTTTTCTCAATAACGAGACACCTGTCATGAACTGCAGATCTGAATACCTAAGATGTACCACACTGTATGAGTTATTGTGTCTTGCTCAACACAGCAAATCAAATTCATCTGGAAATTATCTGATGTGACTAGGCAAAATATTTTCATTATTTTCATTTTCATTATTTTCTTGGCAGATGTTAAAGATCAGTTCTGGAAAATGAAGAAGTTTGACTTATCTGATAATTTTGTTATATGTGGAAGATGTATTTTAATGTACAGACTGCAGAGTTTAATCCATGTAAACCCCATAAACACTAAAATTAGTCATTCATATACTAGGTTTTCAGTTAGCTTAGTGAGAACGAGACATTATCTAGTGCTCTCACTTAATTCTTTGTAAAGACTGGCAATTTGAAATATGTCTGTTGAAAGGACATTACTGTGATATGAACAGATTAACAATGTATCATTTGATACATCTGCTATTACACATAAAATATTCCCCTGTATTTTCACCTGTCCCCTGGGTCTAAGAAAGAGCGTTTTTCTGCATCAGGTTTCTAAGAGGTGGACAAGGCAATCGTTCTGGCTCGGTTGCATAAACATTCTGCCTATCAGCTACAGTGAAGCAGCAGATAACAACTTGAAAGAAAAACTAATACTCATTTAAATTTTCTTTCTTAGCAGCAAGGATGTTAAGAAAATTATCAAGACACAAAAAGAACAAAAAAGATTTCTGCTAGAAGAGCGTCATGGAAGACTTTGTCCTAGGAAATCATTATTTTCTGTCATTCCAACTATCAATCTGAATTCCTTTTGTTTTGGAAACATCAGTTTCAAGTACCCTGGAAGAAATTCTTGGCAATAACTGTTATTAAGAACACATTAGCTAACAGCAATGTCAGTTCTTCTGATTTTACAAATGAAATAGTAAAAGGCAAAATAAAAACCAAAAAGAGTTTCCATTTGAAGCAGATCTCTCCCAACCACTGAAGTAAAATCACTTGGAACAGCAAAAGGTTTTTTTTGTTGTAGGCAGTGTAAACACAATTTTTTGGTTTCACTTAAGAACATCATGTGCCAAAGCAGCAGAAGTTGTTATGTCAATGATAATAACTCTCCATTTTTCAGTCCCATAGCAAAAGACAGAAACATTCTGTTTCATGATTTTAAACACAGGGGCACAAAGGCTAAGGGAGATTCTTCCCACAAACAGCTCTTGCAAGGAAATTTTAATCTCTGATGATAAATCAGAGTGTTTTGATGATTAGCATGTCACTTTCAGACTGACCGCCTTCTACTTGGTTTTCTGGCTTGCCA